>OMPJ01028028.1:0-28552 GCA_900312935.1 Carapus acus
ACATGTAAAAATGTGTGTGTTTGTATGTATGTGTGTGTGTGTGTGTGTGTGTGTGTGTATGTTTAAAATATGTGTGTGTGTGTGTGTGTATACTGTATGTATACAGTATGCACATACATGTATATGTAATGCTAATTGGTATGCTTATTAGTCCACCATTAATTTTGTAATACATTTTGTAATTGAGCTGTTCATGTATGTACTGTCATGTGTTATGATTTGGCGCTATATAAATGAAATTGACTTGACTTGTTCTTCTGTCTATCTGCTTAACTGGTGTTTAATTTGAGTTATTCACAATAATTTCCCTCGAGGTTCAATGAAGTGGTTAAAGTCCAGACTGTAAAATGGCCATACCTGGAAGATAATTCCTGTTGTGATGAATTCATAACTACAATAAATGCTCTGTGAAGAATGCCTCATTTAGCCAGCAAAAATTTTATCTTTACAATGCAAATTTAAAGCTTGTTTTATCCCCTGTAGGAGGATGTCATAGGAGCATCATCTGAGCTGAGTTCCTCCTTCATCAATTTATCAGGTGGGTTCTTAAGACATTATGAAAACTTTATGAAATAGGTGTGTCTCCACACAAAGAGCTCAAACAGTGATATCTCCAGATAAAACTAGAGTTTTACATTAGGCTCCTCGAATTGAACGGTCATAGTTGTGCTTGCCTCTCCTCGAGTTTTGGCAGCTTTTTTGTGATAGGGTTTTTTTTTTTTTAAATACACCAACAGGTTACATTATGTACTAAGTGAACGTAACTAGTTGACTTCATAATTTTGTCTGCACTCATGTGAATATGCTCTCAGGTGTCACAATAACAAATTGTAATGCTACCTTTTATTAGTCAATCTCTGGCAGGTATTAGTAGATATTTGCTCTCTAAATGTCCCCTTAAAATTACACATACTGCCTGAACTAGCATCAGCTAGAACATCACTGTCACTCTGATATCGATCATATTTTCTTTGGTTTAATCTCATAGTATTTTACCCATAAATTTTGTTTGCTGACTACCATGCAAATGATTGTAAGAATGTTCAGGCTGTGTAATGAGTATTGAATACCCATTCACTATACAGTGGTGTCTTCTTGCTGTGCATCAGAAGCAGCCTCAATCTCAGAAACTGTGGATAATATTTCTGGGGATGATTTGCTTTGAAACCAAAGACTTGAATAGAAAGGTATTGTGTCCTGCCATGATGAATCTATCAATTTTCAGAAATTGAAGGTTGTGTGTTAAAGTAAACTTACATGTGTAATGATAAAACATTCCCTCCCTTCATCTCCTAGCTTGGACCACTCTACCTCAGTGTAGAGCTGTTGGAGAAAGTGTGGGTGCGATTGGCTTTCTCTTTTAAGTCCCCATCCCTCCCTCATAAAAGGTCATCAAGAAGCCATAAAAGCTGGACAATTTTGAACCAGTTCCATCGGGAACGTATTTTCTTCTGTTGTCACAACTTGTTCACACAATATTTATTTTCCATGTCGCTATGAGACTAAAACATGTTTGCTTTGATCCTCACTGCAGTGCTATATGCCGTGTTACCATGAATTTGAGAGGAGCAAAAGCAGTATGCCAGCAATATTAACACTTAAAGCACTGTGATGAGTTACTTGTTTAAATCTCTTGTTTAAATTATTTTTATTATCTCATTTGCAAAACATAATTTACACAACCATAGATCAAGTTTCAGTTACAACATGTCAGAAGTTGACAATTGAGTCTGCTCTGTATGGAGTATTGTAACATTAACTGTGTTACTGGCAAACAAAATGTATATTTTGGCTGCAGGCTAAGAGGTCCTGTTGTAATAAATTGTTTATTTTGCATCCACAAATCTTTGTCCAGACTGAAAAGGCTCTTAATGAAAAATGGTGTGATTGGTGACTTTTTACTTCACCAGGAGGGCAATAAAATCTCTCAGATGAATGTGTACCTCCCAAATCCCCAGCTTTTTCTCAGGAAGGCAAGTCTGCTTTTCGTTTGACAGCTTCCAAACTCATATTGGACAACAACGTTTCACACTTGGGTCAATGTGACAATGAAGATGATGCCCTCCCGCACCTCCATCCCACCCTACCAACATCTTGAAACATACAAGCCCTGCACTCATAGCTGGAGACGATTTTGACACTTTCAAGGAATAGATGTTAAGAAAGAGGGAGTATTTTAAGTATTTTAGATTGGACTTCTGGGTAAGATTTAACTCTTTTTGCGTAGTGGCAAACTTGTCATGCACTGTCTCAGTCAGGATGGGCATATCCCAAATTAGCTGACATTATCTGACCCCCTTGACGGACACTTTTACTTATTTGTAAAATTTAAGTAATTGACTGTATATAGTAGAATGTTAAACATTACTTTGTTTGTCAGACATCTTGTCAGTGAAGACGTAATATTCACTGATGAAGGGCTGAAGGGACATTTTTGCAAGTCAAGTCAATTCTATCAGAGGTTATCTCAAGACGCTTTCCAAGGTGGAGCAAGTAGAGCTCCTCAACATGTAAACACAAAGATGAACACACAGACCCAACATATCTTCCATTAAACTAAGGAAACCTCGGGCAGACCAGGCTGCAGGTTGGTGGCCAACTGCCTCGACCAGTTGGGCTGAAAGAGAGAGCGAGGGAGGGAGAGAGACAGGTGCAGGAATGCACAGCAGCAGGTGTTCACCATGCTGATTAGGAGCAGGCCCTAGATCTTTTGGGGTCCGTTATCACTGGTCGTGTTTTAGCTGCAGGTTAATAAAGCATAAGACAAAGATTCCAGGAGGGAGGCCCAGTTGGTAACATGCATTTATGATACACACAGGTGGGGGATGGATGCAAGTGAGGTGGAGAGGGAGAAAAGATGGAGGAAGAGGAGGGGGAGAGAAAAGCTCCGTGTGTCATATAATTATGGCTGCATAGTCTTATCCAGCTATAAGCTTAACGGAAAAGGAAAGTTTTCAGCCCACTCTTGACAATAGTGAGGTTATCTGCCCCTCGGATTAAAGATGGAAGATGGTCTCACAGGACAGGAGCCTAATAGTTAAAGGCCCGGCCCCCAATTCCACTCTTGCTGATTTTAGGATTCACCAGTAACCTTGCGTTTTCCAATTGCAGAGCTCTGGTTGAATGATAAGGCACAATCACCTCTTATAGGTATGATGGTGCCTGATTATTGAGCTTGCTGTAGGCGAGGAGTTGGATTTTAAATTCTATTCTCAATTTTACAGGCAGTCAGTGCAGAGAAGCAAACAGTGGGAAGATGTGGTCTCTTTTCTTAGTTCCTGTCAGTATGTGTGCTGTGGCATCAGTGTTGCCAGGTGTGCGATAACATCAGAATATTGGCTGTACGATAATTTCCCTTAAAATATGATAATTTCATGTCTCAAGTACCATAGTCCTACATTTCCCACCTGGTGACACTGTGGCATTCAAATTGTTAGCATTCTGAACCAGCTCCTGGAGAGGCTTTAGTGTCTTGTCGCTACTGCCTGCTAAAAAAGAAATGCGATAATCCAGTGTGAAAGTAACAAAAGCATGACCTAGTTTTTTAGCATCCTTCAATGACAGCATGTGCCTAATGTTAGCGACATCATGCAAGTGAAAGAAGGTGGATCTTGACATTTAATGTGAGCTTTCAGTGACAAATCTTGATTGAAGACAACTCCCAGACTAAACTACTGTAATTTAGCTATTTTCTGACATATAGTTTAAAAGTACATTACTATCGCTAATCGATGAGAGAGATGATGAGATGTGACTTTTCCCTTGGGCCTACACGAAGTTATTCATTCAGTTCCGTGGCACAGGCTATAAAGTCGTGTTCTACGTACATCGGCCGATGACCTCCATTTCGACCCAACCAATCACATGAAAGTGGGTTACATTCACGCATGCGCAAAAGTACAAGCATTTGTTGATGTTCTGCTTGGAAGTATTCACTTAGACTTTGCCATTTAAACCTTTGTATATCCCCGGTTAATGGGTTTTGTTTGCATTTGGAAAACCAAATAACCAGAACGCCATCTTTATGAAGGGCTAATGGAAGACACACGGGATTTGGTGAGTGGGTTTGAAATATATGAGGGCCGTACGGCTCCGACAACTGAGGATTTGCCCAGGCGAAGGGGTTCCTCCTTTGTTATGTTTATAGTTGCTAGCTGAGTGTGAAGTCAGGTAGTCTCTGCAAGACATTGCAACGCTCAACGCCGTTATCGCCAACTGACAGTACATGAATGTACTGCTCATTTTTTCGACTTGAATTTTAGGGCACGCTTACTACGAAACTAGATATTCTTACACTCTTGCGTTTGCAGGCAAACTGGAAAAACAGGTTTCCGCTAGCTTGACTCGCTAACGCTAACATTTCAAGCTAAATCGGGCCGTCTATATTCTGCACAGTTTACATTGTGAATTTAGCTCTCTATCCATAAGAGCCCACAAGGTTCCATTGTTCACTCTCCAAGGCCAAGTGATGACAATAATAAATGTTAGAATTCAGTGCGAAGGTGTCAGAAATCCGACGTTTTAAATTGTGGAGGTTAACCGCTCTAATGAGTTATGAATATTCGGAAGTATTTCCGCCTCTATGTACACAATCGAAACCAAATTCGTTTCGTTAGTCTTAACGAATTTAGCTTTGATGTAAACTGTAATAATCATAATGATTACCCGTAATGACATTCTTCGCCTCTCGGTTCCTAAGAGTCGTTTAAAACACATTTTTACTGTGAAGGCTGAGCGAACCCCACGTTCAGAGCGCAAGAGGAGAGACTCGTTCGGGATGTTCGATGGCTATGACAGCTGCAGCGAGGAGTCCACAAGTAGCTCCAGCTCAGAGGACAGTGAGGATGAAGTCGTGCCCTCCATTCCCGCCAGCCTACCCATCATTAAAAACAATGGTCAAGTATACACCTACCCTGATGGAAAGGCAGGAATGGGTCAGTACTGGAAGATATGTTGTTTGCTTTGGAGTTGAATTTGTGAAAATTGTGCGAATCATTGTTCAACCTCTGCAATTTCAGGGACTTAAAAGTTTTTTCTTGTCACTTTTCCAATTTTGATAGCCACCTGTGAAATGTGTGGAATGGTTGGGGTGCGAGATGCATTTTACTCCAAAACAAAGCGCTTTTGCAGTGTTTCATGTTCCAGGAGCTACTCTTCAAATTCCAAAAAGGCCAGCATTTTGGCAAGACTCCAGGTAAAAACTACTGCCTCACTAAGATAATTAGAAAGGAATCACTTGCGATTAGTTTATGCATCCTTTCGCTAATATTGTCATCTGTTTATTTTTCAAGGGCAAACCGCCAACAAAAAAGGCAAAAGTCTTACAGAAACAGCCATTAATGGCAAAGTTGGCAGCTTATGCTAAATACCAAGCCAGTCAGCAGAACCAGGCAAAATCAAAAGCTGGTATGTTCTATAGAATGTATGAAGGTTAAAGATGCAACACTGCCACATTCCACTGAAGTAATTACATTCTTATCAGTTTAACGTTATTTTTGTTTTGCTTTTCTTTTTTAGTGGTTCCAATTGAAAGTTTTGACTGGGGTCGGTATATCTGTAGCAATAACACCATCGGAGCTCCAGTCAGCTGTTTCAAACATGTAAGTTAAGACATGGAATCATGTTATCATTGGATCAGTGGCGTCAGATGCCCAATACTATTTGTCAATCAGGAAGTGGATCAATGGTATTTTTTGTTGTCAAGTAATCATGATGGACCTGGTCTCTGGACCGGGCAGTGGCACCTGTCTGACACAGATCGAAAAGTGTGGCATCCGGACTGGTTGCTGTAGGGATTCTACCGTATTTTGCGCACCAGAAGGCGCACTGTATTTAAAGGCGCAGTCTCAATTTAGGGGTCTATTTTTGTGCTTCAGCCATACACAAGGTGCATGCTAAAACAAGCTAACAGAAGCAAAACATGAGTTTGGTTGAAGTTTATTCTCTTAGGTATTTAAAGATACACTCACACTATTTGTTTTATTTTATCTTATCTTTTTTTGTTATATTCTTCTGCATCAAAATCTTCATCTTTGGTATCTGAATTGAACAGCCGGGCAGTCTCGCCGTCAAAAATGCCGGGTTCCCACCCATCACTGTCAGTGTCCGTGTCGTTGCTGGGTGGCTGCCCATCAATGATGCTGGCTTTTGCGAACGCTCAGACAATAGTCGTAGCAGATACTTTGGTCCAGGTATCCACAATCTTTTCACATATGGTGGCGTAACACACCGATCACTGCCTCCCAGTCTTGGTAAAGCTGTGTTAGCCCTCTCTCATCCATCGCTCCCACAACGCTCACAACTTCACCTTTATTGCCCTGTCTAGCGGTTGGAGTTGTTTTGTTAATCCTCCCGGGACAATGGCTAGCTCCGAATTAATTTGCCTCACTTGTTTTTCAAAGTAGTGGTGATATGGGCGCGCATGGAGTTGCAGATCAACATAGACAGTGATGCGTGGAAAAGCTTACCGGTAGTACAGTATACCTACTGCGGGTGTGGCGGAGGTAAGCGTATGGACTGTACATAGCTTTAGGTAATGTTTACTAATTGGTTTATTGTTGCCAGCTTACGGAGTGTGCATGTTACGTCCCCATCACGACGGCAAATGGTCCGACAGTCAATGAAGTGGAGCGCTTACTACAATCGTTTAGCAACATTTTTACTGACTTTGGATGTCAGTACACACATAAGGCGAGCGGGTTAAAAGGCGCATCTTCGATTTTGGAGAACATTTTTGACTTTAAAGTGTGCCTTATGGTGTGGAAAATATGATAATTTGCCCCCTGACACTGCCAAGGTGCCCTTGAGCAGGGCACCAAGCAAGGCTCAGGGCACCATCTAAACAGCCCTACATGCTGTAATTGTGTTGTCCCTCCTCCACTGCATGACATGGTCTTTTATGATCGATAATTTTACTTGTACGTATTTTCATGTGTATGCATTTTTCCATGAAAGCATTGCTAATGTACGGAGTGTGAATTATATAGTATATTTCTGCTGATATGCTATTTCATAGTGTTTCTCTGTCATACACATTTAACCAAAAGTAGCACTTTGTAAATGTTTTACCTTTTGTCTGTCTCTGGTCCCTTCATGCCTCAGGCCCCTATGGGTACATGTTGGGGAGACATAGAAGAAGGAGTGAGGATTGAAGTAGTCAATTCAGACAGCTGCCTTCCACAAAAGGTGTACTGGATAGCAGAAATCGTGAAGATTGCAGGTACTCACTAGTATACCCCACCGAGAGAAGTTTATAGATTTTGTGACGCACTTTTTGCTAACATTTTTTAGAATTGCAATAGCCGTTTTCAGTTCAACATGCAAAACTAAAGTATCAGGTAAAATGTCTTGATATTGTTGCATTTTTACCAAGATTCCATGAGTAAACATAGGGTATGTAAACAACCTGATGAAAGCACTTGAGATTAAAAAAGAAAAAAAAAGATCAAGTAAAGCTCTAAGTCAGGGGTCTCGAACTCAAATTAACTGAGGGCCAAATATAATTGCTTACTTCAATCAGCGGGCTGCAAGTCGTCATCTGGGGGTGTGCGCAACTATATCTTTGCTCGGCTGCGAGTTGTCGACGAGGGGCCGGGGGGAGCAATGATCACAGTACTCATGGGCAGCATGTAATGAGCGCTCGAGGGCCGCAGTAAACGAAGACGCGGGCCGCATACGAGTTTGAGACCCCTGCTTTAAGTCAACACTAAGGCCACCCATCAAGATGCAGGTTTTCAAAGCTGTTTGCTCTCCCTGAAATGAGAGAGTCTTTGGGTTTTCTGCTTTAGAAAGACAGATAAGTAAGAGGCATTGTTGCCATGGTAACTGATTGCAGAACGTAACCTGTTCTGTAGCAGGAGTTTTTTACACAAACATCGAGTTTCATTTCATCTCCTCCCTCAGTCAAAGGCACATATGCTATTTGATTTACTCATTAATTCAAAGTGCACTTGTGAATGGCATGAATTTGTGGATTTCGCACAGAATGAAAGCCCTGTTTGGATTTAAGTTTGTTAGTCTGAAGGGCTGAAGGGTGTTACCAGTTGTGTTTTTGACTTATTTCACCCAATATTCTTGATCTTGATCTGTTGTTGCACTGTAGGTTTCAAAGCCCTGCTGCGGTATGAGGGCTTTGACAGTGACAGCAGCAAGGATTTCTGGTGTAACCTTTGTATACCAGAGGTGCACCCTGTTGGATGGTGTGCATCAAGCGGGAAACCTCTTGTACCTCCAAAAAGTAAGTCCCATCTTACTTTACTCCAAAAAGTAAGTCCTATCTTACTCTTGTACCTCCAAAAAGTAAGTCTACCTATCAACAGCTTTAATGTGTGAGATCTCACACATGTCAACCTTAGACTGTAGCACTAAATGTTGCTGTTACTTTTTTTAAAACAGCTATACAACACAAGTACTCTAACTGGAAAATCTTTCTTGTGAAGCGACTCACTGGAGCTAAAACATTGCCACCTGACTTCAATGCCAAGGTGAGAGACACATATGGCTCTTGATTGACTCTTGTCGGTACACTTAGTGGTAAACAGAGCTGCCTTTATGTGTGGTGGATTTGATTCAACCTGTGTAAAAATGTTCAAGATATCCTATATTAAATAATTAATTAATTTTCTTGCTCTCAGCACTTTGTACTTACATTTGTCTGTACTTCAAGTTTGTAAAGAGTGAATGAATTTATGTGCATGGTGTAGTTTAGAATTTAAGATTGGAAGTTGAAGACAGTACACTATACTTGGTTGATAAAAGTTTGATTGCACAAAGATCATCAGCATTGTAATCATTTCTTTAGTGTGATGCTTGCATTCTATCAATGTCATAAAGTTATGTTTTTATTTGACTGGTGAACATCTTAAACCTTTTTTTTGATTGTTTTGTTTGCACAGTCCTTGCGGTTTCAGTCCTTTTGTTCATTTTTATGGTAGGTACAGGAGAACATGCAATTTCCCTTTAAGAAGTTCATGCGGGTTGAAGTTGTGGACAAGAATTACCTGTGCCGGACACGGGTGGCTTTAGTTGAGCAGGTCATTGGGGGCCGCCTCAGGCTGGTCTACGAAGAAAGCCAGGATGGTTCGGATGACTTCTGGTGCCACATGTTCAGTCCCCTCATCCATAATATTGGCTGGTCACGTAGCATCGGACATCGCTTCAAACGATCTGGTCGGTTGATATCGGTGGTAATAGAATTATATCTGTTGAAAGACTTGCTGTACAATTTTTTCTGCCTCTTGTTGATACCCAAACATGAATATCAATACAATAAATTCAAGACAGATATGACTGCAAAGTGAAAAACGTCTGATTTTTTAACATGCAAAATGTATAACTTTGCAGACTTTACCAAAAAAATGGAAGGTCAAGTTGATGCACCACCACAGCTGTTCCAGAAGGTAATGTCAAATAAATCCTTGTCTTTGTTGTTTTTTTCTATGAGAGAATTTTTTTCGGCAGAGGTGGCCATTAGTAAAGATTAATGTCCTATTTTTTGTGATGACACTGTAACTCTGTGAATGTTCACATCACCATGCCCCAATGTAGATAAAGTGACTTAGTGGGAATTTCATTCACAGTAAAAGATGCTTGGCTTGGTAACACAAGCCGGAGACAGAGAGTCTCAATTTATCACCATATGTGTTTCCAGGTGAAAGATGTGGACCAGAGCAATGACTGGTTTAAAGACGGGATGAAATTAGAAGCCATCGATCCCCTTAATCTCTCAGCTATATGTGTAGGCACTGTAAGAAAGGTAAATTTTTTTGAGGCATGTGTTGTGAAAATCTGTAGAAGTGAAAGGATGTATTCCTCGTGAGCCAGAACGTTATACCTTTGCTGCTCCTGTACCCTCAATCCAACCTTTGTCTGAAGGTTTTAGCAGATGGATACCTCATGATTGGTATCGATGGTTCAGAGGCAGTGGATGGATCAGACTGGTTCTGCTACCATGCAACCTCTCCCTCTATCTTCCCTGCTGGCTTCTGTGGAATCAATGAAATTGAACTCACTCCCCCTAGAGGTGTGGTGAACTCCATACATCCACATCCTCTCCACATCCAATTATTTGCATTTTGAGAAACTTGAAGATGTTTATATTTATATTATCCTGGCTGAAATGGACCCTGATTACTGATTTTTGTTCCCGTTTCTGTATTATCAAGGGCACACTAAACTGCCGTTCAACTGGTTTGACTACCTCAGAGAAACTGGATCAATTGCTGCTCCTGTCAAGCTCTTCAACAAGGTAATTGCTAATTCTTGTCCCTGGTCTGTATGAATGTACCTGGTAGAAAATAAGTGAAGTCACCCACAGAGGGAAATTGTCAAATCCACCTTGTCGTTGCTGGACAAATTATCTTACTGCTGTGATCTGCCACATTGAGATACATGACCATGAATATTAATTACCGGTAAATGGGATGTAGTCACAACATAGGCAAAAAACAACAAAAATACCCCTATGCTCCTCCCTCTAGTTTTGATGCTGTGTCAATTCAATGCATAAGATTTTGTACAAGATGTGTAGAGGGTCTCTACCTCTGCCCGCTTAAGTTTTCACATTCTTCTCCATTACCTTCTTCATCACCATTTTTGATGAGCCCAACCTCCTATCAAACACTTACATCACTTTTTTGCCTGCATATTCCAGTTGGCAATACGTGGAAATGTGTGATTTTAGGTGAATGCCTAAGATTTTTGCAAGCATTTATTTATGGTAGTTTTTTGTATCTCTTACTTTTATCTTACTTAACTTATCCAATTTCAATTGATTGGTGTTTTTTTTTTTTTTTTTTTGCATCTTTCAGGATGTTCCCAATCATGGTTTCAGGCAAGGCATGAAGCTGGAGGCTGTTGATTTGATGGAGCCCCGGTTGGTGTGTGTTGCCACAGTGACGAGGATTGTGCACCGGCTACTGAGGATTCACTTTGATGGCTGGGAAGATGAGTATGACCAGTGGGTGGACTGTGAGTCACCTGACCTTTACCCAGTGGGCTGGTGTCAGCTAACAGGGTACCAACTGCAACCACCAGCCACTCAGGGTAAGTGCCTACTTGCCCACATATCTCGCTAGTCTTACATCACACACTGTTCTCGCAAAAGATGCTATCCATTCATATGTGCAAGTGCAGCACAGAAAATTAGAACAAAAAAAATGATATGTGTTGTCATTAATTTCAGAGGATGAAACTCACATATTTTGAATATTCCATCATACCGAGTTATATAATTCAAGCACTCATTTTGTGTTCAGTGGTTATGGCTTATATTTTGATAACACACATCCTTCATGTGTCTCAGAGAATTAAGATATTTCACAAGATCAATGAAATAAATATGTCAGCCAGGCTTCTGCAAAGCATGTCCATCTCTATGCAGTCAAAACTTGGTTGGGCCTCCTTTTACATGAACTACCGCTTTGATTCGGCATGGTACGAATGTGATCATCCACAGGATGATCACACTGCTGCATTGTAATGGTAGCCTGTTGATGGTGGCCTAAAGGCCATCTGCATTGTTGGCTCTGGTTTCTTTCATCTTCCTCTTCAGAACACCTCAGATCATCTATGGGATTTGCCGGCCTGTCAAAGCATCTCCTAAATGTTAGTCAGGAGAAGGAGGCTTTCAAGGCAGCAGTTACCCCCTTTGCATATGCACTTTTTCCACTCAACTTTCTCTTAATATGCTCAGATATAGCACTCAGTGAACTATCAGCCTCTTTAGCTATAGCCTTTAATGGCTTACCCTCCTTGTGGAGGATGTTAATGACGGTCGTCTGGACATCTGTCAAGACAGCAGTTTTCCCATGATTGTATAGCCTACTAGCAGATTGGAAGGCCATTAAAAGGCTCCGGGAGCCTATGCATGTGTTGATGATTCAATCAGCAGATTAGGGCGTGACACCATGAGGCTGCAATAATGAAGTACCCCACAATGTTCAAATTTTCTGAGACACTGAATTGGGGTCTTTACTATTAACCATTATCAGCAAAATTAAAAGAAAAGTCTTGAAATATTTTTTGTTTGTGAATCTCAGAGATATGACTTTCACTTTCTCAAAAGATTGATAAACAATTTTAAATGTTCTCACAATAGTCTTATATTTTTAGCTGCACCTGTACAATCTGAAGTACGAAGAGCAAAAAAAAAAAAAAAAAAAAAAAAGCAGAAGTGTCAGATACTTTCTGCAGTGGGTAAAGTAAAGTGGGTTGTCCCAAGACATTCTGCGTGTGATAGGTTTTTCTCAGTGGCCTGTCAGTATGAACATTTCTGTAACTGTTATCAAATGCAATTTTTAAAAAAAATTGTTACATTCAACTTTCCTCTGTTACCTCTGTTTTATTGCAGACTAGACATTGTTTTCTGTTAACCTGAGCTAGTGTTTTGCTAAACAACATGTCAAATCTGAGCTTTTTTACACAGGGATAACATTTCAATGATTTGTAGAAGTCAGAGAGCAGCTCTGGTGCATTTTCACACACCTCAGACTTTAGATGGTTGAAAAGGTCCTGCTTGACAAATCTCAGGCCATCATCAAATTTGTCTTTGGCATGTAGGTGTTTAGTGACGTGCAAAGCTCAGTTGTCCGTGACTGACCAGGAATCAGGCAAAAGCTGCTTGGTACAGATGGGAGTTGGTTGATTAGGGTTAAGCATTTGGAAAGGATGCCTACTGGTCTACTCCTTGGGTGGGGTAGGTTTTCCAGACATGATCAGCTGGTAAGAAGCTAATGACTGAGCAGAAAAACTATCTCTGCATGCAGGCCTTGGAGTGCCAAAAGATCCTCCACTTTAAGCTGACCAATGTATTCACAAAGGGAGGGTTGATGCCCTCTCCTACAATTGCTTGCCCAATTCCACAAGCAGACACAGCTGAATGGATGAACGACTAATCCCAACAACATTAATGAACAGATAGTCACCAATATCATCAGCAATCACTCATTAATCTGAATGTGTAATGTGTTCTGGTCTGACTTCAGGTATCAGGGAAATGCCTCCATCTGTACCGAAACAGAAGAAAAAGGCACAACAGTACAAAGGCCAAAAGAAAAGTGAGTGATCTATGTACTGTTTTCCTTTGACTTCCTATTTCCCTTTTTGCTTTCACCATGCATTCATCAATCTCTTTGGTATATCACATCCTTTGTTGAAGCAGCTGTCTCACATTTCATGGTGTTCCTCCCCATTCACAATTGACTGAATTTGACAGTTAGCACAACCTCGAGAGATATACACAAAGAGTGAGTGTTGCATCGCAAAGTTGCTTCAAAGCATCAGATGTCGTCCCATGCTTCCTTTTAGTACTGAGCCTCATGTTAGTCCTCTGTTAATGTAAATGCCAAAGTGGTGATTTATTTCTCAAGAAATGAAGATGGAGCTTTGCTCCTGGAAGCAAACAGTGCATCTGTTGACTTAGTTATGGCAGCCTGAGTCCAGCTTACCAGGGGCTTATTGAAATACAGATGTGAACATTTTTGCGCTCAGTAAAAATTTCATTCACAACGCTAACCTTTCAACCCTTCCTTCAGCTAAAAAGTTTGAGTCCTCAAAAAAGGTAAAGCTGAACTGATCTGCTGTGTATAGTAAGCCCCTGGTAGCTTATCCCAAGTCTGGCTTGGTGTTTAGAGAGGAAGATTCCAGTTGGTCGACGGCCCTTCAGTCAGGCAGGCAGGAGAAGGAGCTTCTCAGGGGATGAAGAGCAGAGTCCGCCCCCTTACCCTGCCCAAGGGCCTGCTCGGCCCCGGCATCGAACGCACCTCCATCAAACACACAAATCAGGTAATGGCACACAAGTGATTTAGCAGTTCAGCACAGAAAGTCCTCTTAACCTGGACATCTTATAACAGAAGCCCAGGATGTGTAGTGGAAGGAAACGTGCCATACATTGAATAGATGCTGCCCATGCAGCATTTTCCACTTTAACATTTTGACCGTATCAACTGTGGATGCTGTATTTGATTAGGTTAAGATATTTTGGTTTTGATTACATCAAGTAGCATGTTGGAGAGCACTCGAAATTGTCTCTCCTCTGCCTGGCACACATTGTGTATTGACATTACTTTTCCTTGGTGGGATAAGGACACTATCTTGACCATGATACCCAGCATATCAGAATTGAAACTATTAGATACTGTTGGCTGGTAGTATGGAATTTTTGAATGATAGCTGAACGTTTTAATGAACTGCTCGTTTTTTGATGACTTGTCGCAGTACATACTTGCCTGTCTTCACCTGCCCTTTCAAATTATCCTTTCCAATGAGTGTATTCATTTCAAAATTTATCATTTCTAGTGCACTTTCATACAGTACAGGAAACAAAACAAGGTTTCCACTGAGTCACAGACAGCATGTTCACTGCTTGGAATAACATGCAGAACGGCCACAGTGCAGCGTAGCCATTGACTGTGCACCCTTAGATTGCACCAAACAAGACGAAGAGGGCTGGCACAGGCAGGGTAACCAGAACAAAAGGGATACAGCAAAGTGAGAGCTGAGGGAACATCTAAAATGTGTCACTTTGCAAAGTTCTTGTCTTGTTTGTCTGCCACGGTGTGGGAAGGAAGTGTAAACACAAATAGTGACAAGAATGGAGGAGGAAATGTCATTGGCTGATTGTGATCTGCTCATTTCACACATTGGGAAAGTATGAAAGTAGATTTGTAAATTTCCTGAGCTCTGCAATTGCCTTCTTTGTGGCAGCAATGTTTTTTGTGCCCAGGTTCATAATCCTTGCTACGACATTTGTCACCTGTCGCAATATCAGTATGTGGTGCATTATACCATGATGGTGTGTCAACATGTCTTGGGGTTGCATCAGATGAAGTGTATAGCAACTTGTGATCCATCATCAATATATTTCTCTGAATTTAACCAGGATATCCCTCTAATATGGTCTGTCTCTTATCTGTTTCTTTCCCTGACTGTAGAATCTCTCTTACGACTCAAGGAGGACAGTGTTGAGTTGGATGAGTTTACCTTCTCACAGGGAATCTCTGACCAGGAGAGCAATGGCTCAGGCAGCTACTACATCAAACAGGAGCCTTGAGAGATCAAGAGGTTCCACCATAAACTAAGGAAGGACCAGAAGCCCCTATCAAGATCTGGGATATGTGAATCTTGCCTCAAAATACACAGGCCCCATGTTAAGCATGTGGCAGATATCAAAAAGAAAAGTGGTGTTGTGCTCCTGAATAACAATTCCAAAGGGAAGCTGTAATTCAGTTCTCCTCATCTTGTAGCTGTAGGAGCACATAATTACTCAGAAGCCAACACGTTTGTGACTTAGGGGTTTGAAAACACCTACTGTCAAAGAGGGTTACTGATATTGGTCATTGTGTTCCTTGCCATCTTAGATCTCTAAACCTCCTCTCTCCGTTGTCCAGTCTGAAAAGTCAACCCAGACAGGGGACTTTGAGTGTTACATGGGGCCACAAAAACTTTTCTCCCATGAAGGCGAGACCTGAAAGTCAACATCTGTCCATCCTGCCTCTGCCAAACATATGGGCTGTGCACAGAGACCTGTGAGAAACTGTGAGAAACATTCATTGAGCCAGGTCTTTAGGTAGTTTTTTTTCTGTTTTTTGTAATCCACTGAGAGTCGGCCACTTGAAGGCAGGATTGCATTGTTTTAAAAGTAATAAGAGTGGCAGAAACAGAAATAGAGTTGCATATATTTTCATTATTATTTCCTTGAGACGTTTTTGCCAGGTGGACTTTGTTTTTGATAGTACTTGAATTTTTTTTGGTAATGTTGTATTTTGCAGTTTTTTTGTCTTCTTGTACTTACTTCGGGTTTTTGTGGCCAGATGGTAATTGTTAGTGTTAATTGTCTTCTAAAAGTTTTTAAGTTCAAAAGGTATGTGCGGACTTGGTCCTGTTTTGCAGAACATAGATAGAGGTGTGGGTTGGAGAAAGTTTTTTTTCAGTTAGGACAGTGCCCTGCATTAACAAGGTGCAAGTTTAGAATGGTCTGTCCTCGTACATTGGCATGACGATATCCACAGCAGCACTTTTCTGATTCATACATTGCAGAGCCAGAAAACCATTTTTTGAACAATGTTTATATTCTCTGAGCCAAGATTTTTTTGCAAAGCGACAAATCTTTTACTACACATGTAAAGTTGCACACTCTGAGTGCTAGCCACAGCAAGGGCTGGGACAAAGTCTATATTTTGGTTTCTGATGGGGCTTCTCCAGTTTCTAGTCAACACTGAACAGCAGTAATTGATGCAAACTCTTCACTATTGTTTTTGTCATTTATGTAGTAACAAAAGAACACTTCAGCATTCCATTTGGCTGCCAGCAAAACTGATGTGTGCATGAGTGTGTTTCTTGTTAGTTAATGATAACTGGGCATTATGCTGAATATTTTGACTGTCGCAGGACAACATAACATGTATGGACACATTTGGGGCTACCTTGTGCCTGAAACTAGCAATTAGAAAGAAAATATTTAAATCTACAGATTTAACTAGCCAGAATAAGCTACATGAAGAGAACAAGTGTTGCGCAGAATTTTGTGGCACTCTGACTACCGCAGTCATAATATCACGATTACCATATTCTGCATACATCAGATTTTCGTGGGCCAGAGAGCAAACCTGCTCTATTCCTGCCCCCTGGTACACAGACCTTACTGACGCCCTGGCAGCTATAGTAGTGGTAGATGTAATTGTAACAGCTCAGTCTGATGCATAAATGAAGGTGGACCTTCCTCTGCCAAAGACATAGTTTCAAATCAGTCACTACCTGGTTAGCTACAAAACACTGCGAATGGAATGGTATGCTGAATTTTCAATGCACTGAGCATCCTCCTCCACTCAATTGAGGTGGTAGTACATTTAAACTATGTGAACTCACCCTTTAAATGGTGTCTTTATGCTGCAATGTTGAACAGAAATGATGAAGCTGTGGTAGTAAAATGGTCTCTCTAAAGAATATTCTTTTAGTATGAGTGTAATAGCAGCAGGGTGTGTTGTACAAATGATAAACCTTACTGGTATGATAAGGCACAGAGATCAATGAGTGAGTTTTACTCCCGTTGTCTGAAAAAATTGCTTTGTCGCCTAGTCTGACATACTTCTATGTAACAGTGATTAATACTGCCACAGACTGAAAGTACAACAATAATTTAAATTTGTGCCTGTCACAGTGTGCAAAATGGGTATTTATATCAGACTGTTGGAAGATCAGGGGATTTATAGGCCTCTAATAGGCGGCCAATATCAATCTGTAGCCTTAACATTGATTTTGTGGTTCAGCTTAACCATAGACCGTTGTGTGGCAGACGTGTCACTTGACCACTGTTGAATGTTACACTACAGAGGGAACTACCATCGTAAATGTACTATTTATGGCTGATATCTGTTGCTTTATACCAGCATTTTCTTCTGCATACAGTATGTATATCTCCAGTTTGTTTTCCTTATATTTGATTACCAACTGGTGAAAAGAATGTCAGATCTTATTTTGGCGTATATGCAAATGGTGGGCTTATTTTTCCGTTGTCTGGATTGTTCTCATGCCAGAACCATACGTATGCAATCAGATGTATAATTCATCTGAGCCACAAAAAACAGGTTTGCTTAAATGAGACAAACGTTAACAATGAACTGATTTTACAGTAGTTCAAATTAGTCACAATATTCACAGATAAGGGGATCTAAACATGGTAAAATTATACATTTTCCTTGATTGTTTATGACTTTGATGGTATAGAGAAACAGATGACAAGTCATGGAAACAATGGCTCCTTGTTTTCGGTTATAGTCCTGCTGCCATTTATCTACTACCTCCATGTGCTTACCAAGTCTAGCCAATGTAACAGTTTGAAATGTAATATGGCAGTGTGTTAGCATATGCAAATGAAAAACTAAAAGGATCCACTTGAAGACTAGACACCAAACAGCATTGTATCACAGCAAGAGGTAGTCTTCTAATTTGAATGATATGCAATAATAGAGCCCATATTTTTTGTTAAAAAACATATATCACTCCAAAATATTAAGATCACTACATTCACACAACTCTGATAATTCACAAATAACCATATGACTAACTGTGACTACAGAATTCTCACAGTATCACTGTAGGTCAGAGTCTGTATTGAGATGCTGCTCAGTGATTACAGACTCACGGCCTCTCTTTGTACCAGTAAGGTTGATAAATCGCAATCTCAGGAAGTTTGCTATTAATTTTGTGTTCTTCAAGAATTATAAGTCAAAATCAATCACATGGGGTTTCAGAGGCTTCAAAGGTGTCCTCACTGTGTGCATCCATTTCGAAGGTCTTATTTTATTATTTGATGCGTATTGTCTCCATGATGTTGCTTTGTATTTAGTTTTAATGTTTACTTTATGTCTGATAGATATATGGAACACTTTCAATGCCATTATGATAAATGGTGGGGAACTCTTTCAGTGATAAGCTGTGTGTTGTGCTTCCTGTTTCTTCATGTTAGGTCCATGTGCAGTCTTCACCGTAATTTGTCCTCTAATAAGATTTGACAGAACTTTAAGTGCTAAGACCAAAAGAGCAATATTTAGGTGAATCACAATCAGTCAAAGTGGATCAGATGTAGACCTGATGAGTTAATGGCCCCTCTATATTTCAGATGACATAAATACAAGATGTCGTACGAATAGGCTGTCAAGTGTTGAGTGTACTGGATAATGAAAACTTGGTGTTTGTAAGCAAGTATAGCCTGCTCAGCTGTTATTTAGTCAAATTTCAGCTTAACAGGAAAATGCTCCCGGTAAGATTGATCTTTCTTTGAGACTTAACTGCTTGTTTCTTCTTGTTTGTTTAATCGTGTGTTTTGAAGTACACAGGGGCCTGGACTCTCACAATGTCTGTTCCCTACTTATTTAAATGAATTCATGAAAACAATTTATCACAATCTATAGTCACTGACCAAATTGTATTAATAAGGACTAACTGCTGCTACTTTCTTGTAGGTGAACCATTAATAATCAAATGCACAATCATCACTGTTGTGTGACTCACCTCTCATTGTAGATATCAAACGTGGTTTCACCTGAATTGCCAGTTCAAAAACATACCTCTGTTCCCTCTGAGACATGGGTAGATCTCAGCTTGGGCGCCGGGACAGATGTAAAGGTTAATTTGTGACATATCGCTGATCAAATGAATGCATGTAGATGAGGAGGCCTTGAGCTGATGTTGTCATTTGTTGTGATTGTCATTTGTTGCACTCCAGTCTGTGATCTCCAAGGACTCCATTGTGTATGCAGAGGTGTTGTCTTCCTGCACCTTAACCGGTCCAGACATATTTGGACATCATTGCAGCAGGCTGGAGTCCTTTTTAACTCGGATACTAACACGGGTCTTTTGTATGTGATGAGCCCCCAATTATATTCAACCATGATATTGTGGTGCTATATATTTGATAAAATTGACTTAATGTATTGATTCCTGTTGTCTGAAAATTATTGTGAGTTGAGGGTTATGGTGCAAAATTTATTTTGGATACGAATTTAAATAAAATCTATGTTGATAGTCATAAATCTATTCATATTAATACACAACCGTTGAGGTACATTACTAGATTGCAGGTAAAAGTTTGTATCTTTTTGATAGTGTCGATACTCGTTTCCTTTCATATGGTAAATTTGTGCTGTGATCAAGCTTTGATAGACTTTGTAAAATAAAAAACAAATGTTTGGGTCAGATTTCTGGTTGTAATGGATGGCTTCTTTGCAAAGTTTGATAACTGTTTTCCGCATGGCTGTGAAAGTTTTTTTTTTTTGCTTGTTAAGATCTTCTACACTGAATAAAATGACTTCAGACATGGAACTTGAGCTGTGATGTCTGAGGGAAGGAAATATTCTCAGTATTGATATGGGTCACATTGGTCCACAAATTTCACATGCAATATTTGGGGAAATTACAGGTTTGCATCAAAGGTTGCAAAACTACAGAACACCATTTTGTTTCTCCCGAGTAGTTCATACTCGCTGTTAATCCTGTGAGTGGTTATTGCAATAGCTACAACTTTTCCTCTGAAATTCATTTAAAATAGTTCACTTTACTTGGTATGGACATGCTTTATTTTCACGCCAATGGGTCACTACTGTCATATGCAAAAGACTTAACCCCTCATTGGAGACAGAGCACACAAGAATGTCCATGTTAATCGGGTTGCACACTTAAGCCGATATGACTTAATGGGTCCAGCAGAACTAATCCCCAACAGCCGGAGGATTACATGAAAGATGGTTCATATAACTGAAATCATTGAAGTGACGTTCAACTGAAATCATTGAAGTGACGTTCAACTGACAAGACAGATGAAGTTCCATGTTTTATTGGAAAAAAGATCTCCTTCAGACAAAACTGCCCAAGACCAATTCAGATCATTGAACATTCAGGAATTGAAATGGAATGCTTAATGGGCTGAGGATGAGGGATAGCAGGTGATCAAAGGACAAAAACTGAATGAGTACAGTATGACATCAGAATGTGTGGATTACTGTTGAGGCCAAGCAAGGTCATCCTGCCGTCGTTCCATGCCCCATTTAGGAGCAGCTTAGGCAAGGTCAACCTGTTTCCAGGCAGCATGAGCACGATCAGTAGATCCATGCTGCAGCACAGCTCTTGTAGCTGACCAGCTCACTGGGCTGGAACCACAGGCCAATCTCCTTTTCTGCACTATCCACCGAGTCACTGCCATGGATGATGTTCCTGCAAAAAGTCAATCCCTGTCAAGGACTAGCATGGAGCAAATTGCAGACTGACAACATTAAACCAGGCCATGTAAGTTCAACCCAGTCCACAAGCAAGGGCTTGTGAGCAAGATTCTCAATCCAAGGCTTTGATTAGCTCAAATACAGCCCTGGCCCTCAGCAAACAAGAAAAGCACCAACTGTTAACATGCTGAGGAGCACAACCTGCTCCATCTTGTAAAGTGCCTTGAGTGTCCTCTGTTATGATTTGGTGCTATGTACATTGCATTGACTTTACTTACTTTCCAACTTGAATGCAGAAGTCTCCTCTGATTGTGCCTGGCTTGGATTCAGCAGGATTTGTCTCACCCAGCATGATTCTACCAGTCTTCACCACTCCTAAGCCTTCCCACACCTGAGGGGCGCATGAATCTGTATTCTTACTGAAGCTGATCCCAACTTCATAATCAAAAACTTTAACATTTTTCAAAAAGAGTTGCTTGTGCCAAAGCACTGGAGACATTACTGTGTTACTATTGCAAAAAAGTGAACTCCTTGAAATAGAGGCCAGTAAAGAGAATTGTGTTAACAATGCCTGGAAAACAGGATATCCATAACCAGTTTGGCCCACACAAAGCCAAATCATAATTTGAAAATATTGCAAATCCACTTGAATCTGAATCAGATGAACACTGACTGTCATCATGATGTTAGTGTAGGTGTTGTTGAGGTGGTTATTCCTACCATGGCAACCACTGGGCCAGAACTCATGTACTTGATGAGCTCAGCAAAGAAGCCTTTTCCTTTCAGGTCAATGTAGTGTTGAGTCAGGTGCTCCTCAGAGGCCTGTGAGAGCAGAAAGAGGCAGAACTGGCAGTGTACATCTAAATAACACACATTCATACATACACTGCAGCAGTGTCCAACTATTGCATCCACAGCTCAAAATGTCTCATGATTAGAATTGTCACTGGGGTGAAAATTTCAAATTCATTTTGCAATTAATGCAACTTTCTCTAAAAAATTCAAAGACCTCAACATACGCAATTTAAGTCAAGAATTGTGTGATTACAGCAAATTGGTATGTTCTTAAAAGCAAATTAACTTGTATTTCTTGTATCTATGCTGCATTAACAGTATACAAGTACAAGCTACTGTCTAACAAAGTGTTGCATCCTCATCCTCCAACTCAGCCTCCCTCTTGTCATTGTCAGGAGTCTATAAAGCTGCAGTGGGTTGAATTAATCAGCTAGACACCACCAACTTAGCAGACGCTTGGCCAACATTTTCATGTTTTCTGGAATGAACAGTTTGATTGGTCTCCGAGTGTCTGGTTATGCTCAAAGTCAGACTGCTTAACATTGCTGCAGCAGTCAAGAATAGCTGGGCTAATCAGCTCACTGGAGGGTCTTAAAACAGTCATCCTACACAGACCACATACAAGAAAGTGACCAAAGATAATATTGGAAATCATGGACGCCATGAACATTGTCAGATATGTAATGAATAAGTTCTTACTAACCTGCACCATTTTCATGCCCACGAGTTTGAAGCCTTTCATCTCAAACCTCTTGATGATCTCTCCGATGAGACCCCTCTGGACACCATCAGGCTTAACAGCGATGAATGTGCGCTCATCTGACATGGCTCTGTAAAAACAAATTTGTCTCTTCACGTGTAAGGATCAACAGTGAGGAGTGACACTGCTTACCCTTTGTGGCAGTCAGCCAAAAGTGTACATGCCGAGGTCCCCGACCCCATTTCATAGCAAAATGCACCAGCCGGCTGAATGCAACCAGATTAGCGTCTAATGCTGGGCAAGAGGCCAACGCCTAGTGTAGACGCATGCAATGGGGATGGTCCCAATGGGGATGGACAGATTTACTTTATCATTGTGAAACTCACACACACATATTATATATATACACACACACACACACACACACACACACATATATACATACACATAATGTGTACGCATACACATACATATACACAAATACATACAGTACATACACACACAGTATATACACATACAGTACATACATATACACATACATATACTGTATCACACACACACACACACACACACACAAGGATGATTAAAGATTTTCTTGTAAATTCACAGGAATTAATCAAACTTTGTGATATGGGCGACTACTATCATATAGGGGAAATGTATGGTGTGTTGTGCCTCCAACACGGCTTGGCATTTACCCAGTTAGAGAAACGGCTCGCCCTTAACGGACAGACAAGTCACAATTGCTCCACCTCTTGCCATTCGTCACATTCGGCTGAGCAGTTTCAGTTTCGTCCTAGAACACCTGACCGGCTGCACTACTTACCCCACATTACGATTAAATAGATTCTTTAGGGCAAAACTTAAGGCGTGTAAGGGCAATCAAACAAGAACCACCAGACTTGGAACAGCCTTTACCCAGCTGCCATAAGTCACCTCAACAGTATTAGAAAACAGTTTACAGTAAATTCTTAGTCAAGAACACTGCGGTCAACTTCGAAGCATTTCCACCCCATTATTATTTCTATCGTTGTTCATATCGATATTTATACCGTATATATTGTGTGTTGATATTTCCTCTGCATGTGGATCCTCTCGTCCCCCCCCTCGTTCTATTCCTTTGCACCAGAATTCGGCACCTTACTTTCATCGCACAATTCAATTGCTGTAATGGCGATAAAAGACTGCCAATTCCTGATTTAAGATTTACTCATGAACAAACCGGCGCGACTACACTCAGACTACACTCATTACATTTAACACACTACTAGCACCAAAAATATCATTCCGCTCCAAGATGCAAATGCGATACAACCGATCCAGCCTTGACGTGCGAACAACGGTCTGCGGAAGACTTAGCAGCAACTGAGGTGAAAAGGCCTCGGTGAAGCCCTTCATCTGCGTGGAAAGCCGCTCATTTGTCTGACAATGGAACGCGGCCACGTTTTCTGTGCCTCGATGACGGACGCCAACGTCAGCGGTCTGGATTTGACATCCGGCTCAATTGGTCTCAAAGAAAAACCGAAGATCTAAAATCGGACACTGGTACTGCACTGGCGACGTAATCCACGTCCAAATTGAGCGGCCTTTAGGATCATTTGTGTCAGCAGGCCTGCCGCTAATCCTCGGCCACGTTGCCTTTTGTTAGAGATGCGGTACAATTCACGCGACAAACAAACAGAGGACACGCAAATACGAGGCTGGATTTATCTTGAGCACAACGTACGAAGATCTCAACGTGATCTCTGCTACCCAGATTACCTTACAATGACGTCCCGGTGTGTCCAGCGAGATCCTTCTGTCAATGGAAGAAGACCGGTGACGCTTCCGCATCTACATTTTATCCACCCAGGCCGAAACCGATTGGACGACCAGATGCAGAAGATGCGTTCAGGTGCTATAAGACTTTTCAGCTTTATCACTGTGGCCATCCCGTCCGTAAAACGTTTTGTGAGAAGAATTTCCTAAATTACAACTCATGATATCATCAATTATTACTTTTGAAAATCACTCAACATGGCTTGTTTTTTGTGTTCTATTGACAAATGCACCAATAGACGGCGGACGTTCGAATTGGACATGTTAATGTAGGGGTGAAACAGCCAAAGGCGGCTTTTGATTCTTAGTGGCGCACGTCAACCTTGCAATGCGAGTTGATTTACACACAAGCAGATAAATGTATGATTTCTATATGCATCTCGCTTGGTACAGTGAAACAGGTCATCAAAGGTCATTCAAAAGTAATTAAATGGTTAAATGTTGAAACTTGAGAGAACAAAACCCATTTTTTGTTCGTGTCTGTTCATCTTAACGTGTCAATCTAACCCCTCGTTTGTACGAATTGTAATTCGTATAGTTATAGTATAGTTATAATAACAACATCTGCCATTGTTCAATGAGACTGAAAAGCCACAAGGAAAAAAGAGATGACACAATCTCAAGTCCTGAAGGAGAATTTACTTTATTCCTGCACAGACATGAGATTGTGTCATCTGATGGTTCAGTACCTCATATGAGCATTTACAGAACCCCTGTTATCAGGAAAAATGCGGAGCGTGTCATCACGAATCATATGAGTAGGGTGTGTATCTTGACCTCCGTCGAACCCCCGGGATTTAGTTGAACCCAGGTTAAGAATCAGACTGGCAGGACAATCTGAGAAAGGCCCTCTGTAATGCCAGAGCCGCCTATTACTACTCACTAATTGAGGAAAATAAAAAAAACCTGAGATTCCTTTGCAGCACCTTGGCCAAGTTAACTTAGATTCATGAATCTACCGATTCATGTATTCCTGCTGATCTTAACAAAAATAACTTTATCACCTTCTTCAATGACAAAAGTCTAACAATAAGAAACAAAATTAGTGCTCTGAGTTCTGTGGATGTAGTTGCACAGGATCTGGGGGCCCACAACCTTGTCCCTTGACTGCTTCTCCCCTATCGACATTCCTGCACTAACCAAGATGATATCCTCAGCTAAATCATCAAAGAAGTCCCTCCCTTAATAAGATTAATTAATACTTAATATGATCAATCTGCCCCTGTTGGCTGGCTATGTATCACAGTCTTTCAGGATTGCTGTAATCAAACCTCCTCTTAAAAATAACAACTCTTGATTAAGGGGTTTTAGCAAAGTACAGACCTATTTCTGACCTTCCTTTTCTCTCCAAGATTGTGGAGAAAGTTGTCGCCAAACAGTAATGAGACTGCCTGCAGAGCAATAGTTTATTTGAGGAATTTCAGTCTGGTTTCAGATTGCATCACAGTATCGATACGCACTGGTGAAGGTCACAAATGACCTCCTAATCGCCTCAGATAAAGGTCTCACTTCTGTGCTTGTTCTTCTAGATCTCAGTGCCGCATTTGACACCATCGACCATCAGATCCTTCTACAAAGGCTAGAAAATCTGATCAGCATCAAAGGAACCGCCTTCTGCTGGTTTAAGTTTTATCTATCAGATAGACATCAATTTGTACATGTTAACAACATGTCCCCTGAGCACACTAGGGTCAGACATGGAGTTCCATGCGCTCCATACTCAGGCCAATTCAGTCGTCCATAAGTTGCCGACGGCCCCACCCAGGGCCCACGCCAGGGAAATTTTTCTTTCCTTTATGATAAAGCCTATAGTAAGACAAAACTATGCGGCCAGAATTAGACAACACACTTAGCTTTTATCTCCACTCTCCCCTCTCCTTCCCCACCTCACTTGCATCCATCCCTAACCAGCAACCATGTCTCATAAATGCATGTTACTAATGGGGCTTCTTCACCTGAATCTTTGTCTTGTGCTTCATTAACTTGCACCCAACAGTTAGAACCTGCAGCCCACAGCTCGAACATGACCAATGATGACAGACCTCTTATCATCCAGGTCCTGCCTCTAATCGACATGCTGTGCACCTGCTGCTGTGCATCCCTACACCTGTCTCTCTCTATCTGTCTCTCTCTCTCCCTCCTTCTCTCTGTCAACCCAACCTGTCAAAGTAGTTGGGAACCCACCTGCATCCTGGCCTGACCGCTGTTTCTCCCCTTCAAAGGACGTTTTTCCACGACACTGTTGCTAGTAGGAGATATGTTGGTTCTCTGTGTGTTCATCTTTTAGACTTTGAGTGAGTCAACAGCAAACTGCATCTACTCTTTTAATGAAGAAATTGAATGAATGCGATGGCCTTCAATATATCTGTGAGGAATTTCCTTATTATCACATTTTTTAACAAGAAAACAGCATGTGAGTTTGACACCTCAGATCAATGCATACTTCTTAGAATTAATTTAATGCCTCCTAAATGTGCTTTGTCTGTTGTTTGAATGTTTGTTTTTACTGTGAATATATTTTGCTGTTTTCCTTATTATGTTACTCTTCTGTTGTATTGCAAAGTCACACAAAGTCAGAATATGTTTCAATGGGGTCAGAGGCATTTGTCTCAGATCCACTAAGTTTTGTGATACTGCAGAATTTAGTCAGTGTACGCTGCCCTTCACTGTTAATACACAAGCTTTTAAGAGGGATTATAGAAATAAAGCTTTTATGGCTTAAAGTATGTACTGCATCAACAGTAATCTGGATGTGGAATGTCTTCTTGAAGCTATTGACGTGCCAGCATGAGCCATGGGGTGCTTTAAATTTAAACAGGAGTTTTCTCAGTTTGATCTACAGTTGTGATTGGTACAGTGCGAAAATTTCTGGCATGTTGAGCCAATTATCTCACACTTTTAATTTGTTAATTTTTCATGATCATATCCCTGACTGACTCACACAGCTACAATGAGCGCTGATTCAGCACTAGTAAACAAGACCAAGAAGTACATGTTCCAGCAGGTATGAATGAGATGTAGCTATTGTGTCAGCGATTTACAAGCGTTGGATAATTGGGGGAGAGAGCATGATGCCAAGACCTTAAAGAATATGTGCTGATGAGCCTTTTAATTTGCTGTGAGAAGGCAAATTGTCCCACCTACGTGGCACACACAGTACAATACAGTAAAGATCCTTTGGCAGGAACAGACAGTTTGAAATCTTAACACACCTCAAGGCACAACATTTTGTGTTACAAAAGATAGCTAGCAGGTCTCAAAACAGTACTAACAGGCTAGTGTTCAGGTGCATTTTTCACCCTTTTTCACTGCCATCCTACCATCACTGATCTGAGAAAAGTCGTATCTTACCTGATTGGTGTGATTATATTTTAGATCAATTACGGAGGAGTGCAAGTATCGTGACCAGTGTTGCTACAGTTACTTTTAAAAAGTAATCCAATTACTGATTACTGATTAAAAAAGTTACTTAGTTACTTTACAGATAAGTTGATTTTAAAAGTAACTAAGTTCGATTACGAGTTACCTTATTAGTTATATTCAGCAGCTGCCGACAACACCCCTGCCGCCCCCCCAAAAAATGACAACCGGTTTTGTCAACACTCACTCCATTAGAAGTGCATTTTTAACAGTAATATACACAACAATGCAGGGATCTTGCTTATTATGGCACGAAACGAGGGCGAGTCAACCGTGTTTAACGGCAGAATTTCCTCTGCAACAGGGGTCGGAACGAATGGCTCGCGAGCCATGTGTGGCTCTTTTGATGATTGCATCTGGCTCGCAGATAAAACAGACAATATTCTCACTTGTTTTTACCTATCCATCGATTTTTCACTGCTGGTGCCCTGTTCACGACTTCTGTTATTTGGAAAGAAAGGAGGGAAAAAAGAGAGACCAAAAGTTGACATAATTTTTCTTGTGGTCCTGACTATCCAATGAAAGCCTGTTAGTCGTTAAACTGACGCTAATGTAAACCAATCAAACTAGATAGAACCTAGGTATTAGCCAATCAGGGATAGAGGAGGGCGGCTTGGCCCGCCCCTCAGGTGAGAATCTGTTGGAATTTTTCAGCGACTGGAGGGAATAATTGCACAAGTGCAATCAACAGAGACGTAAAGTGTCTTTTAACAACTCAAAATGGATAGATGATGGTTCACCTCATCTGAGAGCAGCGTCTTTTAAGTGTCTGTTCCCTGCTGAGGTTCGGGTTTGTCCATTAACGACTTGAGGTTCCGCCGGTGTTAATTACGGTACTACGATGACAGAACTACAGCTTCACTACAAAATGACGCGAACGTCATTCCCGGCTTGAAAGGTAGAAAGACGCGCGACACCTCCCGTCAATAATCGCGTTATCATATTGTAAAGAAAGTTGGACGTGATTCTTTGTGTTACTACAGCTGTTATCGCTGACAAGTCCCCCCCTAAGTTTTATGCCCATTGTGATTGGTCTTTTATCTCAAACATCAAGATTGATTGGTTGGTTGGTTGGTTAATTGATTGATTAATCAGTCGATTCATGAAT
>OMPJ01028029.1:0-18775 GCA_900312935.1 Carapus acus
AACCTAAGACAGGCCGGGAGAGGCTTTTATATATGTTTTAAATAAAGAACCGCATCGCAGCATCCCTCAGGAGGCGTCATGTTTACAGCACGGAGCTGCAGGAAAATTCCCAAACGATGATAAAACATTGTCTGTTTTTTTCCTTTTCTACCCGTTTGTGTCATTATTTTTGCGCCCCTCTGGCTTCCCATTAAACACAGGCGGCCATTTTCCTCCCTCAGTATCGCCGGGGGAAACAAACACTCGTCTTATCAAACAACTGTGTGCATGTGGGCATGCGTGTGAGTGTGCAAAGGAGGGCCTGAGCTCGCTGATACACAATCGCCATGATCACATCATGACGAAAGAAAAAACAACACATCAGAACACTGTTGAACACGGCAGTGCAGTTCTATTGCCATTCAGTTGCATGAACATTATCAATATCATTATGCATAATCATGATTATTCAGTTGTGTTTATTAGGAGTTTGAACATATAGATATTATGAATCTTTTTGCTGAAACTGAATTGTCTATTTTGATGTTTGTTTTATTCAGTTCTGATTATCAGGAGTTTGATTATATCAATATTATGGTTAATTTAGCTGAATCTGATTGGTCTGTTGTGATTGCTTGTTGTGATTGCACGAGCACTCCTATCATCACTATTCATGATCACATTCATTCATTTGTATCATATCTTATGTTGGTTTTGTTCAGCTATTGCCATAGGGAGTTTTGACATTATCGAAGTTATGGTTCTTTTCACTGTTTGTCTCACCATTGTGGGTGTTGTAACACTGAGACGCAGTTTTAGTATGTTTCCCTTGAATGTTTCTCTGACGGTTGTCACTGTATGGTTTTTAGTTTTTCTCATTGTGTTCTTCTCTGCATGCACCCTTGTGTGTCCATTCCTTTGGAACAACATATTCACACAGAGGACAGAAGACAGTCAAGGACATGTAGCCATGGAAACGGTTGCTGCCTGTCTCCCTGTGGCTGACCACCCAAAGCCGAAGACACATTGTTATGAGAGTTGGTGGAAAAGTCTCTTTTTTGGGGGAGCATCAACGGGCGAATGTGTGATCCCGCGGCGGAAGAGTAAAAGAGAGTTGGGAGAGTTTGACCCCATGCGCCTGTGTGTGCGTGTGTGTGTGAATGTTTGTGTGTGTGTTTCATGAATGCTTCAAAACACTCTTTTGCAAGGTGGCATGTAGCTGACAATACTGTGGAAATATTTTTGGATGGATGGATGAATGGAGAGTGTGTGTGTGTGTGTGTGTGTGCGCGTGTGTGTGTGCGCGTATGTGTAAAACATACGTATCAAGTTGCCTCTTGATTTCTATCACACTGTGCTTGATTTGGTGGTGGGCATGGTCACAAAGCATTGTGCACGTGTGTGGTGTTTATTAATGCAGCTGAGCAATGGTGGAGGTATATTGATCCTCCTTCTAAATCCATGCTGACACTCCTGATGGAAGACTTAACACATGTCAGCCTGTATGGTCTGTATGTGTCTGTATGCTTGGGTGTGTGTGTGTGTGTGCATGTGTGCGTGCGTGTGTGTGTGCTGTCAGGGTCAGCAAAGCCTCTATGGCTGGCCTAAACATGATCGGAACACTGGCCTACATTCACAACCTGAACTGGAATATTTGCTCCATGAAATTTAACAACTTAATTCCCAACAATTGAATGTTTATCATTTAATGGCATTTCTCTTGGCTGCAGTGCTTCTGGATGTGGATATGGGTGATGTTTTTTTCCAATTCAGAATTAGTAGCGCTGGCCAATGTGTTAAACACGTCAGCAATGGGACCATTTCTTAATCCGATCAGACCAAAACAAATTTCAAGCGATATGTAGGGGGGACATCGGGGCATGTTTTAACACTTTTTACACTCTTGTGTATTTCTTGGAATCAATACATCACATTGCAAAAGTTTATGTGCCACATGAGAGATGAATGTGTCAAGTACGGTTTTTTGTAACAAGTCATTTTCATATTTCGTGTCAATGCAAAGTTATTGGCAATACAATGGAGAGTGTGCACTTGTGACAACTCAGCCCATCATGGGGTCCTTTGCAGTACTCCTGATTGATATATTAGCTAGTCACCTGCCTCATTGCCCTAAGCTTCATGTCAGACGCTGCACTGCAATGTTCTGTTTTTCGTTTGTAATACCTGACCCTATCTTCTCTCTTTCCCATCCATCCATCCAATTTCTGCCGCTTATCCGGGGCCGGGCTGCGGGTGCAGCAGTCTCAGAAGGGAAGCCCAGACCTCCCTCTCCCCAGACACCTCCCCCAGCTCCTCTGGGAGGACCCGAAGGCGATTTCAGGCTATCTTGGAGACATAGTCCCTCCAGTGCGTCCTGGGTCTTCCTCAGGGCCTCTTTCCGGTGGGACATGCCTAAGACACCTCCCTATGAAGGTGTCCAGGAGGCATCCGGAAAAGATGCGCAAGCCACCTCAACTGTCTCCTCTCGTTGTGGAGGAGGAGCGGCTCTACTTTGAGTTAATTTGTCACATGTAACCACTTACCCTAAGATGACTGAGAAAACTTGCTCAAAAGTACCATATTTGCTATAGGTACCTGTAGCTTAAAGTTGGCTTACACGAAAACAATGACTGAGATAGGATCCCGACAGGATATCCCCCCCCCCCCACACACACACACACACACACACAAATATACACACAATTCCTCCTACAAAATTACTTTTCGCAGATCTGGAGATTTCATGACAAGAGCTCCGCTGATTCAATCCCAGGATATTTTTAAAGATCATCAATGTGTCCGTGTGCAAGGCAGAGAGGTTCTCAACTTCATAGGATGCAGCTTTTTCTATTCCAGGCTCTTCTTTGGATCAGCTCGAGCAAGTCACCTAACCACTGATTGCTTAGGACAGGGATTGCAAGCCCATGGCGCGACTTTGGCTTTTTGAGTGCTATACTGATGTCTGCGGCTTGGAAAATAATAATAATAAAAAAAAAAAAAACAATATAGTCCTGCGTAAAGATAACACTGAACCTGCATACAGCCCCATGTTGCGAACGCTTATGAAAGTTGTTGAAATCTTTCACTCGCACCGGCCCTTGCTCCCCCACTCTGCCGCACCCTCTCTCTCCCCACTCCACTGGTGACGCCTGATGAGGTTTGGACATTGAACACTGACTCACTTTGTTCCATCTTCGTGGAGTCCAGTGGCTGTCCAGAGAAGAGGTGCTGAAACGCTTTGCTGCATGTGTGGAAGATGTAAAATCGCTCACCCCCCACTCCCTCACCCCCCAGACACAGAGCAGAAATTTCTCTCCGGATTCATAAGGAGTACCAAAGTACATCAAATACGAATGGCACATTCCTCTCTAATGTCTTTTTGATGAGTCTCTTTTAGTTAGGGCTGTCTGGGGGAGCGATAAGTGAGTGTGTGTGCGTGAGCGTGCGCGCGCGTGTGTGTGTGTGTGTGCAAGTGTTTGTGTGTCTGTGTAAGAGACAAGTGAGGTTGGTCGACCTATTATAGTGTATTAATCTCAGCCTCAATAAAAGGCTGCGATGCCTGGAGTGGCAGCATTTTTAGGAAGTGCGTTTGGCTGCGCCGGTTGGTGACTCGGAGGCTCCTAACGACTGCGAGGACAGAGTAGAGCATTTCACACTTCTTCCGAGAGCCATAAAGTTAATGACTCAGCATAATCTCGTTTTCCCCTCCATTATTAATCCACTCATCAGCAGCTGTTGTCAGTGGGGAAAAGGTGTAGAAAACAAGGCGTTTCATCCTATTTGTTGCAGACGCTCCTGCTACGCCGCAACGCCCCAGATGCCTGAGAGGCAAGGGTCGTTATGAAAATGAAAAAGCCATGAAAGAGTGTTGGGCGAGGTCTCAGGATGGTTTAATTTTCCCCAGAATAAGCAGAGCGTTACTAAAAGTTTGATTCATGTGAAGATATTGATGAGATCGTATTGTACATGTAAATAAGGTTTGAGCAGCAGTATGGCGTCACAGCAAGACACAGCACCACTGATGCCGTTTTTATTCTGACAGTGCTGACTGAAAACTGCAGAGAATGTCACAAAGAATTGCATTGTGTCTTTGTAGACCTACAGCAGTGGTTCTTAATCTGGATTTGATCGAACCTCGGGGGTTCAATGACATAGTGTCAGGGGTTCGGCGGAGCATGTCGTGGCCAAATTGCCCCCCGTTGACAACTTTCGGTCAAGTGTAACGAGGGTACACTGAAGGTGCAGATGAAAATAGTTGCGTTCGGTACCTCCCGTCGACAACTTTTGGTCGTGGGAAAATATTGTCGCTAGCAGCCCCACCTACCTCCTGTCGACAACTTTCAGTCGAGTGTAACAAGGGTTCAGTGAAGGCGCAGATTAATGTGGTGGGGTTCGGTACCTCCAAAAGGTTAAGAACCACTGACTTCGAAAAAGCGTATAACAGGGCACAAAGAGAGAAACGGTGGTACTGTATGAGAGAGTCAAGAGAAGTCAGGAGGAGCCGGACAATTATGAGGATAACAAGACAGTGATAAGGTGAGTGGTTGCAGTGACAGATGGGTTCAGGGTTGGACTGGGGCTACATTAGGGATCAGCCTTGAACTGCCTCCTGTTTGCAATTACCTTGTTCTTTTCTTACTCCTTGTTTTTCTTCTGCTGTGTTGGCCATGCATCTTTGGAGGGGCTCTATGCAATTGCATTGATCGGAGGACTTGTTATCCGTAGTAATGATAAGTAAAGCCTTAGAAAGTATGCAATGACATGGAGGATTGCACCAGAGAGTAGAGAAATGAGAGTCAGCGGGAGCAAGACAGAAGATATGTGTATAAATGAGAGTGAGACCGGTGAACAGGTGAGGCTACAAGAAGGAGAGACGTGAGGAGGGAAGACTTTACATATCTTGGGTCAACCATTCACAGTAATGGATAGTGTACAAGAAAGGTGAAGAATTGAGTTCAAGCAGGGTGGCATGGGTGGAGGAGAGTGTCACGTGTGCTTTTTGATGGAAGAATAGCAGCTCGAATAAAAGGGAGGGGTTGCAAGATGGTAGTGAGAGCTGTCATGATGTTTGTTTTATAAACAATGGCTCTGTCTTTGAGATGGAGGCTGAGCTGGGGGTGGCAGAGATGGAGATGCTGGCGTTTTCTTTGGGAGTAACAATGTGAATTAAGATCATCAGAAGAACAGCTGAGGTGGAGCAATTTGCAGAGAGAGGTCAGAGGGGCAAGACTGAGATGGTTTGGTGATGTGTAGAGGAGAGATATTGGATACTTTGGAAAGATGCTGTTGGAGATGGAGCTGCCAGGTTAGATGGAAATATGAAGACCACAGATAAGCTTTGTGGATGTAGAAAGGGAAGACATATGGACAGTGGGTGTTTCAGTGGATGACTGGATGGACAGATGGAGTTGGGGATGGCTGTTCTGTTGTGGTAATACCTGAAGGGAGCAGGCAAAGAAAGAAGAATTAGAGGAAGACGGAAGAGAGGAGCAAGAAGAATGGGAAGAACACAAAGGAAAAGATGGATACACTGACGTTTACACTAATGCACTTTGTGGCTCAACCTTTGGGGAGTGAGCCACAGGTGTTGAGACCGTCAGTACACAAAGAAAAGCGACAACAAAAATAAATAATAGAACATTCCTTGTCAACCTCTTTTTCCTTGAAAAGCACTGGGAAAGAGTGAGTGTGTTTCCTGACCTTCATGCTGCGTTTTGTGTCTGCGTGAGGCATAATGAAGGTGTGTTGGCCCTCTCTTCTTCTCTCTTTCCCTCATTTCCCTCCCTACTGAGCTATATTTACTCTGCGTTATCTCATGGTGGCGGCGTTTCATTTCCTGAGCATTTGGGCGCGTTAACGGCACAAAGCCGCCAAGCGTCAGGCCCGGCAATCACTCAGGGTGATACCAGGAGACGGCAAAACATGGCGGCAGTGAGCGAGGGAGCGAGTGTGAGGAAAGATTATCCTTCTGTTTGTTACAGCGTCGGCCCTGCTTGCCAAGGGCGGGGGATGAGGGTGGGGCAGGGTTCTGTGCGTGAACATGTGTGTGAATGTGTGTGTTTGTCTTTTTTGTGCATTATATATGAGTGACATGGTGCTCGTTTGTTGGCTGACTGGCCCTCAGCAGTGCCTAAATGAGCCTCAGAGCGGCCATGATGGATAAGTTGCTGCCCAAATTGTTTTTAATCAAGGCGGGTTCATTGTGGCCAATCGGGAAATATGGGAAGATTCAACCCACTGAGCCCAGCATGGCGAGCCTGGGCCGAGCAGAGAGGCACATATGGAAACTTTTGTAGAGGAGAGATGTTTTTTATTTGAGTAATTTTGTTGTGTTACTTTATTTGGGAATTAACTGCTCCCACTACACCCAATCACACATGCACATACACACACACTCACCTATGCACGAACCCCCACGCACACCACAGACTCTTGCTAACTTTTCTTAGTGGCCCGACCTCATATGTGTCTGTGACAGACAGACAGACAGTCAGGTATATTGTTGGTCAGTTGGTCGGTTGGTTGGTTGGTCGGTTGGTTGGTCGGTCGAGCGGTCTTTCTGTCTGTCTGTCTGTCTGTCTGTCTGTCTGTCTGTTTGTCTGTCTGTCTGTCTGTCTGTCTGTCTGTGTCTGTGTCTGTCTGTCTGTCTATATCTGTCACACAAGCAAGCATGTTTGTGCGTAGGGGTTTCAGTGAAGTTACAATTAAACGCAAAATGCCAAAATAACGCTGCACAACACAGGCAGAGATGCAGAGTCAACTGAATGGCACAGAGTGCTAAAAGCTATGTTGCTTGAACTGGACTGGATTTCTGGTATTTTTTCATACAGCTTCATTTTTTGGAAAATGCTACCAGATTTCTTCTAATTTTATGAAAATCTAAATTTCGAACAGCCGCAGCAACCCGTGACGTACCAGGGAAAACTACATAATAAGTTTACATTGAACATTCATGAAAATCTGCAATGTATGTATGCCTACTGAGACAGTGATAGGTGAACCGGACATAGCGTGGAATTTTTTTACTTTATACTGTATACATCATTGTATAATGACACTGGATAGCATAATACAATATCTCATTATACTTATTGTATATTTACATATCTATGAGTCATCATAGAAATATATATACAGATATAGACCAAGATACATAGATATAGATAGTCTATAATAACCCAATAAGCCACTTCAGATTGTGCAATGTTGCATTCCGACAGAATTGGTAGTCATACTTGTAATGCAGTGCTTTGTCCTATTCTGCTTCATCTCCATTTATGGCTGTGTATTAGCAAGTTGGTGAGGGCCAATGCTGTGTCCCCATCTCGATAAATAACGCGAATTTATGTTTGGAGGTGTTTGCAGCTTACACCTCGACTCATTGAAATATAAATTCAACCCTGCCCTGGCTGCTGTTGTGCAATAATTTGTGTAAAGTGGCTCGACAATGCATAAGAATGCTCCTACTCTGCTCTTGCATGATGTAGTGGATAAAGAATTTAATTGGAGATATAGCATAGAAGCAATGAAGCAATGAAGCAATGAAGAGGTAGAGGTGTGTATGTGTGTGTGTGTGTGTGTTCAGACCAAGGGGTTGGGTTGTGAGAAGGTCAGAGGGGTCCTCTTGCTCAGGCGCACAGGAAGGATATCCTAGTCTTCCTGTCAGCCCTCCACGCAGCAGGGGTAGGGGGAAGGACTCCCCAGGGTGTGAGGGGGGTTTGGGTGAGGATGGGGTCCAGCCTGGTGGAGCAGGACAGCTTGGAAGGGAATTGAGGGCGTCCAAACAGAGGTTCAGTCAGAGCAGCTAGGCCTGATCGGTCCTCTCCTGGCTGTCCTCAGATCAGATCCGGAGCCAAACAGAGTTTGTGGACTTACACATTCGCAAGAACCAGCTGCTGGGTCAAACCTTCTCAAACAGGAGTCGGGAACCTTTTACACCAAAAGAGCCATTTGTGCCCACATTCCCCGGAAACAAAAGCAAGGGGACACGCATTAACGATAGCGATTTTACATGCATTAACCTTTTGACGCATCAGCATGGGAATGGCAAATGAAGGATTTCAGCAACAATGCATCAAACGCAGCATCTGCAATTCAGGGATGTACGGATTCTGTACTCTGGACAGCCACTGGATTCCGTGAAGACGAACAAAAAAGTCAAGAAAGCCATTGGTTCCTGAACCCTATTCTAAAATTTACATGCTGTAATTCAGCAAAACCTAATGGATACATAAATAGATTTTATTGATCATCTTACAAATTGTTGTTAATTTTGCTCTGATTCAGCAAAATCAAACAAACACACAAACAAATGAAGAAGTAAACAGATAGATAGATAGATAGATAGATAGATAGATAGATAGATAGATAGATAGATAGATAGATAGATAGATAGATAGATTAGATTGATTGATTGATTGATTGATTGATTGATTGAGTTCTGATCAAAGATAGATAACACTGGTCAAAAAACGATTTATTGTTGAAGGTTTTTTTTAGCTGATTTACAATAATTCTAAGTTCCGGCGCAAGTACAACTACAACAGTACAAGGAGTAAAAAAGGTACAAAAAGGAAACCAACAGAATGTGGCTATGGCCTCAGTTCACTGATCATGGATCTGGAGTTGGTGAGGAAGATGTTGGGGAGCGGTGGTTTGGAAGACTGCTTCAGTAGCTTCGCTAGCGCTATCATAGCCATGTGCGTCCGTGGCTTGCTAGTGCACCGGCCCCTGCAGCCTCGCTCTTGCTTCCCCTCCACTCGCCATCTCCGACGTCTGCCTGTGGGGATGACGATCCACGGGGAGCAGGGACTCCTCGCTATGTCTGCTGATATGACTGGGATGCACAGAAAGAAAAAAAGCAACCTCAAGTATCCTGATCTTGAATCAGCACGTTGTCCTGTAGCTCACTATGAAGAAATCCCAGTACCTGTTTTCGGAGAACTTCCTGACATCAGTGACGGAGATTCCTCCATTTGATTAATACATTGTGTTAGAAAACATTTTTTTTTTCTCCTTAAACTTTTTGGATGAGAAATATTGACAAAAATCAACTGATAGTGTCATAAAAATTTTATCAATTCTGTCAGAACAAGATTGGCTTTTTCAAAATCTGATTTTCATAAAAACCTGACCTGACTGAGAAAATTTGATGAACAATTTTTGTTTTCCGTGACTCAGTGTAGTTAAAAGCCAGGTGTCAGCTGGCCTTTTGTTTTGTATCATACAATAGAAAATCAATCAGTGCAAGACATTAATGCATCAGTTTTCAGAGCTTTTTGTCAACATTTCCTCCGACTCAAGATCAATCGCTCTTTGAACAACTCAGTCCCAAGCAGGGTTCACACTTTCCAGCGATTCAAACAACAGCTTTCATTGAATTCTTGGTCGACCGGTTTGCCAGCAACAATGTCTCCTCCTAGCAATGCGGGACAATATTGATGGAGGAATGCGCGAGCAGGAAGTGTGGAGAGGAAGACAGGAAATAGGAAGCATAAGCAGGAATAAACGCTGTTGAAATTTCCGCTTTGCTGCGTTTTCGGCTGTCCTCAACAGACATCGTCGGGAGATGAGAGCTCTGATAGGTCTTGCTTGACAACGTTGCTGTTGCTGATGTCTGTAACCGAGGAGACGAAGGGGTGTTTGTTCAGCGACACCTGACCATCTTGTTGCCTCTTATCAAAACACCCAAGCACATGAAAACCACAGGAGGGCTTCACCCACAGCCCCGGCACATTTCTGTGGATGCCACTACAAGAGAGAATAGAGGAGCCTCCTGCTGACTGTAGAGGCGGAGAAAGAACATTTTCAAGAAACTCTCAAATGGGAATCTAAAGCCAAGTTGATGCGTGGAGATTTCAATTTTTGATTTTTGCTGTGAGATGAAGATAGATATCAGAAATCAATCCATAATATTGTTCCATACAACGAGTGACACAATTGACACATTGACAAATTGAAACAGTGGAGACCCATACAAACGAAGAACAAACAAACAAAGTGCAGCGACTTGTTGCTTTTTGCTGAGTCTATTTTGCAGATTACCAGATGATTTGTTGATTTGTTTTTGTAATAACTGGAAGGATGGGGGGGTTATTTTTTTGATGTATTTGCTTCACATCCCAGTATTTTATATTCGTTTCAATGTTTACACAGTTATAAATAAACAATACCTGGACTCACTTTGCAGGATCTTATTCTTTCCAACATGTTTGCTGGAATGTTCACACTACAATGTTAGTTGGTGACAGATATACACAAATGTTATGGTATCTTCTAATATGTGACGCTGGATCCAAGTCCATATTAGGTTTGGACCTTGTTTGCTCCATCTTGGAGCAGAGGCCGTAAACTCTCATTACTCCCCCACCACTGCAGGCAGGAAGAGTCCGCCACACAGGGACCCAGCCCATCAGAAACAGGAAGTACTAAGCGCAAACCACACCCCTCATGGCAGGAGGATGAATTGTGTCGTTGGACACTTTGGGTGAGATAACGCGACTGGTAACTGATGAAACAACTATTTTTTTTATTGGTCCTGAGGGAGACTCGTGTCCGTTCGGCCCATCCTCAACATCTGAGCAGCACTGGGCATGGCCTTCCTGGTGCGGTCTGCACAGGGGTCAGAAATCATCTCGGGATCAGCAGCTCACTGGTTGGTGTCCGGGCAACTTTCAGAGAAATGCGGCAGTGCTTAAGAGCAGTACATTGAGGCTCTTGAAGTTCAAAGCTAGTGGTGATGGCTCCAGCACACACACACTAAGTGTAATGTACAGTAGTTACACATCATTTTGACACCCCATTCAGAAGTCCCAACAACTTGGAAATGTCATAAATAAATAGATTAATAAATAGATACCTACCACTCTTTAACAAAGAGGTGCCCGTTATTTGTGTACATTTCCCAGTATAGGTAGGTATGTAGGTAGGTAGGTAGGTGGGTAGGTAAGTAGGTAGGTAGGTAGGTAGGTAGGTAGGTAGGTAGGTAGACAGGTAAGTAGGTACTTTGTTGATCCGTTGATCTGGAGATTCAGGAAATCAAAGGTCCCAGCAGCTCAGTGATACAGTTTAATACCATAATATAAATTCCCCACGATCAAGGCGTGAGGCGTTTACATCCAAAAGCCATATTGCATATCAATGCAGCAGCAGTGCATTATGGGAGGACGCATACAGTAATGGGATCGTATTGAAGGATGGAGTTTTGTTGAGTGTCATATCGAGAGTCTAATTTCATGTGGAGCGGCGGCAATAAATCACCAACGTCTTAATCAAAGCGCAACAACAGAGAGAGAGTCATCAATCACTCCGAGCAGAGCATCGCCGCCTCTCGATGGCCTGACATGTGGCGTCAGGCTGACACGTTGTCATTAACTGGGGAATGGAGTGAGACTCTCAAGACGAGAAGAATGATGAATCCGGATGAGTTTTGTAGGCGCGTGAGGATATTTTTGTTCTATTCTATTCTATTCTATTTGATTCTACTGTACTTTGCCTGGGATCAGTCCAGACAAACTTTGGCCTTTGAGATGTTTGCTCTGCCTCCTGGAGGCAGATGGTCACCCACCTGCAGTCTGGGTCCTCCAGAGGTTTCTTCACATTAAAGGGAAGTTTTACTTTGACGTCGTTGCTAATGGGGGAAATGTTGGGTCTCTTTATGTAAATGTTATATAGTTTTAATGTTTAAATGTTGAGAAGCACTACTTGCTCCAAAAAAAAAACCGCCTTGAGACAACTTCTGTTATGATTTGGCGCTATACAAAAAGATTGAAATGAATTGAGTTGAATCATATAAATGGAATGTATAGCCGCGTACATTCAAACATCAGGGACTTCTTTTTCCTCTCCTCCTTCTTCTTTTCCTGCCTCTGTCTGGAAAACTGTTGTGTTATTGATCGCTCAGAGGGAGCAAATATTTCAAGTGATGGCTGTATTCATCTCTGGCGTCCTCCTGCTCCAAGAGGGGATGCCTGTGTTGTAGCGGGCTGTGATGGATCGTGGGGAGCTGGGTCACCTCGCCTTGCCTCGACTTTCTCCTTAAATTGGAGAGAATGACAGATGGCATTTCAATGGAATCCATAAAAAAAGCACTTGGACGCCTGTCACCCTCAGCTGGCCTACTTTAAGAACCACCAAAGGGTGGGCGCTGACAGGGGTGAGGTGGATGATTTTCTTCAGTCCGCTGGCATGAGGATAGAGAGAAATGGAAAAAGAAACAAACCAAGAGATGGTGTCCTTACTAATGAGATGGGTTATATTTTTGTTTATACAGCACCTCATATAATAAAGAGTGAGCAGTGCTTTGACATTTTGATTGTTTTTTTTTTATTATGTTACACTGCTGCCTCAGCCAACTGACAGTAGATGAATGAGAACAAGATCGACAGTACAAATTGAAGGAGAGAGAGGGAGAGAGATAGATAGAGAGAGATAGGGAGAGATAGAGAGAGAGAAAGAGAGAGAGAGAGAGAGAGAGAGAAAGAGAAAGAGATGGCAGGCACTCAGCTATGAAGGACGTGAACTGTTATTTCTAGTTATCAGTTTTCAGGAGCTATCAATTACATCGTCACATTAAGATTTGCAAAGAAATGGAGGAGGTCAGGGAGGGTGGAATGAGAGGAAGGACCAAAACAAGAAGGAAAAACGAAAAAATTTGAGGCAATGAACACCTTTTGTCATTGTGTGTTTCTCTCTCTCTCTCTCACACACACACACACACGCACAAACAGAAAAACTTAATGAAATCACCATGGCTAGTATTGTTTCAGAAGGTCAAATTGTCGCTCTATTATCTGCATTTTCCGACTGAGGGCCTGGACAGAGGGACTAATGAGGTGGCGGTGCCTCTCTGCCAGTCTTTTAAATTGGCCCACAGCACATGCAAGCTTTATTAATCATTGTATAATGAATGATTAATATCCGAGATTGATTAGCACTGTGGAGAAACAGTGAGCCAGAGAGTCTGGGAAACACGCTGAAAGGCAACGATGCCCGTCTTTCAAATCGTATTCACTCGAGGTGAGGCCCCCACGCAGAAACCCACAATTAAAACAACCAAGCCGAATCTAAAGAGCTGCTTTGTGGCATGCAAGTATTTCTTTGATATTTGTTACATGTAACAAACACTCATCCTTGTGGAGCTGTTAAGCAGACACATGAAGGAGAGGGAGGAGGACAGAGTTCGAATTATTGATTCAGGCGGCGATTACACGATGAGACACAACATCTCAGAAAGATTTCGCTCATCCGTACTCTATGTTCTTGGAACAGGTATAGTTTGCTCAGGTGGGCCGTTAATTCGCCCTGGGCCATTTGCAAGTACCATAGGGCTAAGCCAGACAAAGAACAATTACAGAGTTATCATTAAAAACTGTATCCAACTCTCTTTGCCACTGTAAACTTTCAGCTCTATCAACCGTCTGTCTAATAGTTGAGCATTCAAGTCAATGTTATCTTACAGATTTTCCACATCACCTGGATTAGAAAGAACCTCGGAGAAGACACGGCAGGACGGTCTATACAGAAACAAGGTAAAGGACGCCATCTATTGGAGGTTACATAAAGATACAGTTTTTCCTTGACTGGTTTTGACACCGGGGCATTCACGTACGGTCAGATATTGTCCGATACATCTTGGAACAACAAATTTCTCGAATTTTTTAGTCGTCCATCTCACATTATTCAAACATATTTTATATTCATGCACCACAGAAACTAAAGATAGTTGAATAATTATTCATGTTCTATGTATATGCTAACTTCTCCACAACGGTCGTCCTATTTACAACGCGGTCTTGAATTAAACACAGATCTAAACATGGCGGAAACAGAAGACTCGTAAGTAGTTGACGAGGAAACCAACCAGAATTGGAGCCGAATTCTCCGAACTTTCCCTCAAAACTTCACCAGTCTAGCAGGGTTCGGCGTGGATGAACCCTCCTCAATTCCTTACTTATAGTGAGCAGTAACAACTGCAGAGTGGCAGGACAGACTCAGTTCTTGATGAATCGGTAGAGGTATTCAGGTTGACCCTGGCTAGCCGAAGGTGCAAGCTTAATATCGCTCCTAAAATAAGTTAGTAATCATCTAAACCGTTAACAATATGCAAATTTAGTTAAAGTGAGATCTTTGGCAGTTGACAATGTGTATTGGTAACCTAAATCTTGACCCATCAATGGCGCATTAAAGATCATTTGTACCTGTCTGACAGATTAGGTAGCCGCCTAGCATAGTAAAAGAGTAGAATAAGTCTAAATATGTGGTGTTATCCTCTGCAAAGTTCCATTTTGCTTTTCTTAGAGGCGTAGCAACACGAACGTTTGATGAAGGCTGTGATTACGGTTAATGAGATGTTTTGATCAATGTCACCTGCCTCCAGTGTCGAAGTCCGTGGTATTCTCTTATAAAATTTTTTTTATCTAATTTTGCTCTAGAGGAGAGATCGGAATGAGAGTCCTGAATACTGCCTCATCCACTTAATGTGCATGCTCCCTGAAATTATTCAGGTAATCCAAATCATGATGAATAAAAATGAGATCTGTTGCACTCAGGATGGTTGTGGATGGAGACCTGTCCCGTGTGGACTGGGATAGACGATGGGATCATATCAAAAAGTTCCTGGAAAGATCTGGGCCCTTCACACATCCTGACTTTGAAGCTAGCACAGAGGTGACCTACAGAGGGAGAGTAGCTACATGCTGCATTATTTATTGTTTCATCTGTGTAATACTGAATAAGTGTTTACAATGAACGTTGTGAACAGTATTAACAATGCTTTGATTTTTGTAGTTATTTGGAATCACCAAAATCTTGGTCATTGGTGCAGGCGGCCTGGGATGTGAACTTCTTAAAGACCTGGTATGAGCCTCTGACCACTGTCATCTCTGCTTTAAGGTGTTTGCAGGTTTATGTAAGAGTTCTGAATAAAACTGTCGTCATTTTTGTGAATGGTGCTGTGGCCCCAGGCGCTATCAGGCTTCCAAAACATTCATGTTATCGACATGGACACCATTGACTTTTCCAATCTAAACCGTCAGTTCCTCTTTAGGTCAGTCAATTTATGAACTTGTGTCAGATTTTCGATGGAGTAATGATTTGTATTTGAGATTTTACCCATAAGATATCTGTCATCTTCCCTTAGACCTAAAGATGTTGGTCGTCCCAAGGCACAAGTAGCAGCAGATTTCATCAACAGTCGCATCCCTGGATGTAGCGTAGTCCCGTATCCTTTGGAAGATGTGCTTTTTTTGTCTGTGATTCCTAAAGGAGCCCATGACTTCTGTAAATGCTTAGTTTGCATTCCAAATGTGACAAGGCAGTTCTGCCACTTAACCTGGTGGGAGTTGTAAATGTGTCAAGACAATTTTCCAAAAAATGTGAGACAAAGATGACTTAAGGAGTCGTTCTTGGCATTTAAAACAAGACTGGTAGAATTCCTGCGACACTTACCCTTAATATATCAAACAGCCATTTTAAGAAAATTCAGGATTTTGATGAATCATTTTACAGACGTGAGTATTGTGCAAATACTCAAATTTAAGTTTTGATCTTCAATAGATGAGTGTTTTTTTAAATACTTTTTTGGGGTCTAGAGTTCCACATTGTAGTCTGTGGGTTGGACTCCATTATCGCCAGGAGGTGGATGAACGGCATGCTGGTGAGTAATTACAGTTGCACACATATCTGAGACGATTTTTGTTTTGTTTTTTTGATTCTTTTGTGTTTTTCCTGCAGCTGTCTTTGCTGATGTACGAGGATGGCGTTTTGGACCAAAGTTCTGTCATCCCATTAATAGACGGTGGGACCGAAGGCTTCAAGGGAAATGCCAGAGTCATTCTTCCCGGTATGACTGCTTGCATCGACTGCACTCTAGAGCTTTTCCCTCCTCAGGTAAGATCACTCTGTTGTGTAAGATACCAAATATTTGTGTTCCAACTATATGACATCTCTGTTTCTGATATACAGATGAACTTCCCCATGTGTACGATAGCTTCCATGCCTCGATTACCAGAGCACTGCATCGAGTATGTTCGCATTCTGCTGTGGCCCAAGGAGTCGCCGTTTGGAGGTTGTGTATCCGAAACATTATTTGTAAAAAACTAGACAGACGGTATGATATCTTGTTGCTCCCCCCTAGGACGATTGAAATGGAAAAGCATTAAAAAAATGACAAGAGTTCATGCAACATATATCAAAATGACTGTGATGAAAAGTATACACCTGAGATATCTCAAGAAAGGAGTTAAATTTAAGATGTTGACAAGCACAGATGAAAGATGGTGAAGAAATGGTAATGTGTAAGGCTATAAAAAGCATCCTAACATGCATGCTGCACATTATGTATACAATAAAAATCTCAGTAATGCGAGTGTTGCACAATGGGTGGGCTATGGTGCATTGACACACTAGATCAGGGGTTGACAATCTGAGGCTACTTCAATCTTGCACTGGGACTTGTGAAAGGGAATGAATAAATAACGCTGTACTGAAAAGACCGGCGTGCTTCCCTCCCCCTTGGTGACGACATAATGTACATTTTAGATGTCAAAAAGTATCGGCAGCCTCCAGTATTTTCTATTTTGTGGCAGGCTGGGTCCGAATGGCCATTTGGGCTGTGACAGGTTGCTGCCGGCTGTGCTAGACAAATAAACAATTCTAGACCTGCGTGAGTTGGAATTGTGAGAGCTGTTTAAAAACATACATGTTGCCTGTGCTGCTGTCTGTGTCAGATGGTGTGTGTTTGGATGGGGACGACCCAGAGCACATCCAGTGGATGTATCAGAGGTCCATGGAGAGGGCTGCAGAGTTCAACATCACAGGAGTCACGTACAGACTGACCCAGGGTAAGCAGACATTGCAGCCCCGTCTCCACCGGGACACGTAACCCACGAATCAGCTCAAGAAATCCAAATCTAGCAATAAATAAAATAAAAAAAATAGATAAAAAAAAAGGTTTTCAGGAAGATGTAGTGCCCACCATTGCAGTGATGACTACCTTACCACACCACTAATGATGTATGTATATTAATATTTACTCAGTATAGTCTTATTTGGTCAGGAAATTTGAACCTCTTGGTTTCCCCGCGCAAGTCAATGGAGTTTCCAGTCAATTTGTTCAATTTTGCAGGAGTAGTGAAGAGGATAATTCCCGCAGTGGCCTCCACCAATGCAGTAATAGCTGGTGAGTAATTTCGGTGAACTCATGCAAGCAATTTGTGGTGTCCAGCATACAGTAATTCCCTGAATGCTGCATGTTCACTGTCACTCAGTAAACATAGTTTAAGTGGCTTCTCTGTCTTATTTGACCCAGCTGCTTGTGCAACCGAGGTCTTCAAACTAGCAACAAGGTCAGTGTGCGCACCAACCTTTGCCTTAGGTTCCAATAACTTGAGTTATTGTAACCTAAGGCAAAGGCTCTGTTTGAAAACAATGCCTTGTTTTACAATCTGTCATTTCTTCAGTGCCTACATGCCTCTAAACAACTACATGGTTTTCAACGACGTTGATGGTCTGTACACTTACACGTTTGAGGCAGAACGAAAGGTAAGCGGCACACAGACGCACCAGTGCACTTTTATCCCACAAAGTAATCCACTTGATATACTGTGTAAGTGTGTTTGTGCGTGTTTGTAATGCAGGAAGGTTGTTCAGCCTGCAGTCAAGTACCCATGGATTTACACTTCTTGCCTTCCTCAAAGCTGCAAGAGGTGTTGGATCATCTGACAGAAAGTGCCTCTCTGTAGGTCTGACTTCTTCAGATAGCTTTACGCAAAAGCTCAGTTGGCCTAATGCTTTTATTTGTTTTTTTCTCCCCTAGACAAATGAAATCACCAGCCATAACAGCGACAGTGGATGGAAAAAACAAAACTTTGTATTTACAGGTGATTTATTTGTGTTTTTTTAGTATGTCGGCTTGGTTCCAAAAAGATCTTGGATTTGTTCTATCAAAATTACTGTTAAGTATTTTTATTATTTTTGTTGTTGATCAGATTGTTGGTGGTAGTAGTAATGCTAATGTCAGAACTAGAAAAACAATGTGTTCTCGTGGGGCAATTCAAAATCGGTGGTAGTAGTTGCGGTGGCAGCAGTTGTAGTTGTAGCTGTCGTAGTTGTTTCATTTGGAATATTGTAATTATTTGTCAGTCCAACTGGAGACCAGAAGCAAAGGAAACGGATGAATATCTATAATTTGACAGACATAGCTAATATCTACATTCCAAACTGTAAAAAGTAAAAACCAATAATAAAAGGAAGATTTTGTCTTCCTGGTTAATAACTATTTACTAAAACAGGATCAGGATCAGGATCAGAATCATTTATTGTCATTACAGCAACTGAATTGTGTAACGTAACTAAGGTGCCTGCATTCTGGTGTAAATATTTCAAATAGAGAAAGAAGGAGAGGAAAGAGAGAGAGTTTCCATATACAGAAAATATAAACACACATATTTACATCATATACAGTATATATATGTATGTATATGTATATATATATATATATATATATATACAAATGTATGTATGTATGTGTGTGTGTGTATATACAGTATATATATAGTATATATATACTGTGTGTGTGTATATATATATACTGTATATGTGTGTGTGTGTGTGTGTGTATGTATATATGTATATATATATATATATATATATACATATATATACTGTATACACACACACACACACTGTATGTACTGTATATATACTGAATACAGTATATACAGTGCATACATACAAACATATAAACTGTAGATGTACATGCGCCTGTATAGATATGACCGATGTTTATATGTGTGTG
>OMPJ01028030.1:0-12727 GCA_900312935.1 Carapus acus
CTGCTGAGTGGTCCAAAGTCATGTTTTCTGACGAAAGCAAATTTTGCATTTCCTTTGGAAATCGAGGTCCCAGAGTCTGGAGGAAGACAGGAGAGGCACAGGATCCACGTTGCCTGAAGTCTAGTGTAAAGTTTCCACCATCAGTGATGGTTTGGGGTGCCATGTCATCTGCTGGTGTCGGTCCACTCTGTTTCCTGAGATCCAGGGTCAACGCAGCCGTCTACCAGCATGTTTTAGAGCACTTCATGCTTCCTGCTGCTGACCTGCTCTATGGAGATGGAGATTTCAAGTTCCAACAGGACTTGGCGCCTGCACACAGCGCAAAATCTACCCGTGCCTGGTTTACGGACCATGGTATTTCTGTTCTAAATTGGCCCGCTAACTCCCCTGACCTTAGCCCCACAGAAAATCTGTGGGGTATTGTGAAAAGGAAGATGCAGAATGCCAGACCCAAAAACGCAGAAGAGTTGAAGGCCACTATCAGAGCAACCTGGGCTCTCATAACACCTGAGCAGTGCCAGAAACTCATATAATATACAAATATTATATTTACTTTTGTAATTTATTTGTCTTTCTTGACAATTTTGTGATTATTTCAATACACACATGGGATAGCATACATTGATGTGTACAGGCACAAGTACATTCATACCTTGCTCAAGGACACATCAGCAGCACTGAGGAGGCCAGCTGGAATCTCTCAAGCCACCAGTCCAGCCTCCACAACTGTTTTTGTTTAGGCCCAGTCCCCAGACAAAGTCAGTTGGAGGCTGAGCTACTGCCAGCCTGAAAGCCTTAAACTTAAATGTAATTAAGTTCAAGCGAACCAAACTGGAAAGTTACACAAGTGAAATCTCATATTTTGTATCACTCAGACACATATGCAATTTAAGGGGGCTTGAAAGAAGAATTATGTCTTTCTGTCTTAGTGCAAGCATCAAGAGAAGGTGTGTAAGGAAGAGGCATCATACACCAAAAATATACTGACAATATCATAAAATGTCAATGTAGAAATTAGTGATTATTCGCAGATTTTTGAACTGGTCCTGTGTACATGCAAAGAAAGTCTAACGTATTTATATAATGTCACTGCTCAGATACAAATACTAGGTGGTTGAGAAGAGCACATATTCTAAAAAAGTGATTGATTAAATAGAGTCAAACAAGGGTCTGTTTAAAAAAGTGTCAGGGACAACAGTAATAAAAAAGTGTATACAATAATCACTGTTTTATATTTCAATAACAAAGTAAAGAAATGCATGACGTGAAATGTAAATGAAATTGTCCATCCATCCATCCATCCATCTTCTGCCGCTTATCCGGGGCCAGAAGTCTCAGAGGGGAAGCCCAGACTTCCCTCTCCCCAGAAGCCTCCTCCAGCTCTTCTGGGAGGATCTCAAGGCGTTCCCTGACCAGCTGGGAGACTCCAGCATGTCCTGGGTCTTCCTCGGGGTCTTCTCCCAGATGGACATGCCCGGAACGCCTCCCTGGGGAGGAGTCAAGGAGGACGGCAGAAAAGATGCCCGTGCCACCTCAACTGGCTCCTCTCTATGTGAAGGAGCAGCGGCTCTACTTTGAGCTTCTTCCTGGTGGCAGAGCTCCTCACCCTATCTTGTAGGGTGCATCCCGCCACCCTGCAGAGGAAACTCATTTGGCTGCCTAAATGAAATTGTTGTCGAACTAACTCGATATATTAATGTGGTTCTGAATGGATATGCAAAGTCATATGTGAAACAATAAAAGCAAAACAAACAAAAGAAACATTTTTTTGTTGTTGTATCACTTCACAAAAAGGCCTCTGATAGGAAGAAAATGAAAACTTGTTTGTCAAATTTTACACTGAATGTGATGCATGCATTTACATGCAAACAGATTTTTGTAAGAAACCAAGAGAAACATATTTTCCGACAGAACTTGTCCGTGGTCTCCTTTATATTTGCCAGTACTCAGTCTATGTTCCGGTATCTGGTGAAGAGGTTGTAGAGAACCCTCAATGTTGATTTAAGGTCACAATTCACAATGTCTGAAAATAAGCATAACAGACAGTAATGAGCATAAATTAGAAAAAAGCTTGATGAAAAGTAGGGACATTGCTGAAAAATAATGCCTTAAAAGAATATGATAATGTGTTTGCAGCACAAAATATTGTCAAAACTAGCAAGTAGGAGAAATGGCTCGGAACACCTGCCACGAGATACTATCAGATCTACTGTGCATACAGTGTCTGTGTATACATAGTATATTCAGTACCTATACTCACACTTGTATAAATACTGTATGTGTGCGTGACAGACAGACAGACAGATACAGTAGAAATTGATAAAGACAGATATAGATATCGATATTTAAGAGCTAGACAGCACCAGCCCGAGACTGTAAGAACAGACAGACCAACCTGTGCACTGCCTGGATCGACTAAAAGAAAGCCTACAACTCAATGTCACACACATGGATACTAGAATGTCTGGAACTGTATAAGATATATAGGAACCTTAGGGTCTTCACCAAGAATTCGATAGGGATGAGGAAGACAAACCTAGAGGCCAACTCAAAGCCGATTGCCAAAGTCAGCATCAAGTGCGGCATATACCAAGGAGATGCACTGTCACTACTAATAATCACCACTGCTGTTCTGCACAGGCCATTAGATTAGATAATATATATAGATTCTAATATAAAAAATGTTGTTCCTCAAGAACAAGGGGGATGCACAGAGTTGTTGTGGCTATGGAGACATAAACTGATGAGCTGCACCATATGCATGTAGGAGACATTTGTTGAAAGAGGGTTGAAGCAGGAGATTATGTTTGATGAGCAGCATCATGGCTTCATGTCAACAAGTGCCCTAAGAAGTGCCACTGACTACATTTTTGCTTTGAGGATGCTGATGGAGAAGTAAAGAAGGGGTCAGAAGGAGTTGCACTGTTTTTGGGGGCACAGAGATTGTGTATGTGAGGAACTCTAGCACTACGTGAGGAAGTCAGGAGTGTCAGAGAGGCATGTATAAGTGGTGCAGGACATATATGAGGATAACAGGACAGAGGTGAAATGCACATTTTGAGTAAGGACAGACGGGTTTGAGGTCAGAATGGGCCTGCATTAGGAATCAGCTCTCAACACCTGCTCGTCAGCAATGGCGATGGCGATGGCCAAACTGACAGATGATGTCTGGCAGGAGTCCCCATGGACAACCATGTTTGCAGACAAAATGGAGAGGTGGACGTTTGGTCAGAGTTTTGAGATAAGGTCAGTGAGGTAAGATTGAGATGGTTTGGTGGGGAGAGATAATGGATAATTGGACAAAGGATCTGGGAGATGGAACAGTCAGAAAGAGGGTCAAGAGGGGGGGACCACAGAGGAGGTTCATGAATATAGTTAAGGGAGATATGAGGCAGTGGGTGTCACATTTGATGATTCATAGGACAGAAATACAATAGGTGGAGAGGAATGATCTACTGTGGTGACCTCCAAGGGGAGCGGTCAAATGAAAAATAGATACTGTATAGTAGATAACAGGTTATGTCAATGACCACGGCTGATATAGATTCTCATAACTGCCTTAAATAATTGAGAGCAGTACTTATGTGCAAAATGTAGGATCATAAAAAAAATTCAACACAATTTTTATGAGCAATCAAAAGACACATGGATGTTTGTGCCCACTACTCCATCGAGCCAATCAAGGAACCAAAACTGAGAAAGGCACTCCATCTTGAGAACATGACAGTAGAAAATCGCAGTCAACAGGGAAAACGTGACAGAATTAGACAGCAAAGTGGTAAAAATAGCAGGACATGTTACTATCTTTGACAAAGGTAGTTTGTCAGGTTAAATGAAATTCTGTTCGTCATCACTGCCACCTTTCTTAACTGACAAACGCTAATGCTGGTTTTCCTGACTGACTCATCATAGGCATTCTCAACAAAAGCTTCGTGCTGGGCTTTGACAACACTGATTTAATATTTGCATAGAAAAATACACATTCTAAATGTCATAATCACTATAATTGCACAGAATTAAATTTGGCAGTAGCATTTCACTTTTTTCTGGTTAACGCAATGTTCCAGAAGGTAATTTAACATGATTGTGACACAGAGGTTCAATCGCCCTCAGAAAAGAGCAACATTTGTTCACAAGCAATATCATCATACTCAATGTTCTCTCCTTTCAATGTCCTATGGAGAGAGTCCTTGAAAACAATAACGCAAAATATGTAGAGAAATAAATTTTGTCTGAAACTTACCCTCGGGTCGGGGCTTTGGTCTTTCCAGACCTCCATCTTGCATCAGCTCAAAGGAGAGAGAAACATTGTGGACCTGCGCAGACACAGGCAAACAATCCACACACAATCAGTCATCCAATCTTGACACAAACTGGTACAGGTGCGCACGTACACACACACACAAACGCGCGCGCGCACACACACACACACACACACACACACACACACACACACACAGCTTCTCAGTGATAGGAGCATAAAGATCAATTGATAAATCCCACAATACACTGAAGGCATTGCAACTGCTTTCTGTTTGGGCAAACACAACACAGGCCTGTTCTGGTCTGTCAGACTATAAGCCCTCAGCAGCTGCACAAACACTCTTACGTCACAACATTCATGTCAGTTGCGCCTCTCAGAAAACCATTTCTCTAATTTAACAGCTAGGTATATTTTATCAACTACAAATGGCATTGCGATATGGAGAAATCGAGATACTTTTCCTAAGTTAAAATCTGATTCTAGCAGTAAAATGACTGTAGGGTAGTGTTGGGGTTTGTGTATGTTCCAATATGTACTGTTTTATCAAATGCTACTTGATAACTCAAACGCATCTGGACTGTAGATCAGACATGCCCAATGTTCGCCCCCCGGGCAAAATCCGACCTGTGTCCAAATTTCCACCGGCCCAAAGCATCATGTCATAAAATCAATGATATGTGGCCCGCCAGCACAGTTTCCCACAGTGAAAAGTGGACACATACTAAATAGCAATCTTATATCTCACCAGAGGGTGGCAGTAGTCTTGTGGCTGCACTCTCATAACGTGAGCCCTGTGTGAATTTGCACCCTCATGATATATTTTTAGCGACTGGTATGAAAAAGAGGAAAGTTGACAAGGAGGACTGTCGATTCAGGAACAAGCGGAAATCAGAGTACTTTTTCACTGACATACGAAACAACTGTGTCTGCCTAATTTGCCAAGAGACTGTGGCTGTTTTCAAAGAATTCAATATTAAGAGGCACTACCAGACAGAACATGCTAACCACGAAAAGCTAACGGCAAACAAACGCACCGGAAAACTGAAGCAACTGAAAGCTACTGAAGCAAATGGAAATTCTACACAGGCGAGTTACAGGGTGGCAATGCTGATTGCCTAACACTGCAAATCTTTTACTGAGGGTGAATTTATTAAAAACTGTGCGATGCAAATGGTGGAGAAAATTTGATCCTGAGAAAAAGCATACAGGATATGCTTTTCGTAGCACTGTGTCATGGAGGATTGAAGAAATTTCAGCTGATATCGAGAGACAGTTGGAGGCAAAAGGAGTAGAGTATGACTTTTCGTTAGCCTGCGACGAAAGCACGGATGGGCCTGACTCCGTTCAGTTACTGATTTTTTTGAGAGGAGTGGACAATGAAATGAACCTGAGTGAAGAGCTTGTTGACCTTCAGATCCTTAAACGACCAAACGAGGGGATTAGATTTGTTTGCTTTGGTTTGTCCTACCGCAGATTACATGAGGCTACAATGTAATGGATGGATAGATGGGATTATTACGGACAGCGCACCTGCCATAGTTGGTGAGCAAAGTGGGCTATCAACGCTAGTCTGCAAAAAAGTGAGTGAAGAAGAAGGCAAAGCTATGACACTGCACTGTATTATTCACCAACAAGTTCTGTGTGCCAAACAATTGAAATATAATAATATATCACAACATGAAACCCGTGATCAAGGCTCCAGGACCCTGTCCCACCGCCACTTTCAGTAGTTTCTCCTCAACATCCACGCTGAATATGGAGATGTTGTGTATCACATGACAGAAGATGGCTCAGTCGGGGTCTGCACTGCAGCGATTCTACTCCCTCAGAAAAGAGATCTAACAAGTCCTGGCACAAAGGGACAACAGATGCCATAAATCTCTGACTGTGTTTGGCTGTCTGATTTGGGATTTGTAGTTGACATAACACGACATCTGAACGCGCTGAAGACGAACCTCCAGGGGCAAAATGCAGTGGTAAGCCAAATGTATTCCTACATTGAAGCTTTTATGACAAAAGCTGACAGAGCTGCCACTTTTCCAAAGGCATCCGACACAAACGCAGCCCAATACCACACATTTGCCATCACTGCAGGAAATCATTACCATTTTTCCAGGGAACAATATTCGTGTGCAAATGAGAGGGTATGCAGAAAACACTTCATCTCTGAATGAGGAGTTTCAGCAGCGTTTCAGGGATTTTGCAGCTATTGAAAAGGAAATCACACTTTTTTCCTCTCTGTTTTCCGTAGATCTTAATGACGCTCCAGACCACCTGCAAGTGGAGCTCATTGAGCTGCAGTGCAACGCGGAGTGTCACAATCACTCCCAAGAACTCCTTTTCATCAACTTTTACCGCCAGCTGGCCGAAGACAGGTTCCAAGAGATTCGGACGTTTGTGAAGAAAATAAATTCTGGGCTTGTTTGGCTCGACATACTTGTACGAGAAGACGCTCTTGGTTGTGAACATTAACGAGAACCGCGTGACGACAAGACTAAGCTACTCTCACCTGCGTGACATCTTGCGCATCCAAACCACTGCTTTTGAGCCAGACATGGCCTGTTTAAAGCAGGCCATGTCTGCACCCTTCTCATTGATGCAGGTTATTTGTTTTTTTTTCTGAGGAGAACAAACTCCAAAGTCTTGGTGAATTGATTTTTTGTGACGATCAGACGAGTTTTGTCAAATTTCTGCTACCTGATTTGACTGTACTGTTCTTTGTCAAAATGCATTGGGATGTGATTTGTTAAAGCAAAATCAATACATGTCATACAAATTTCAGTCAACCTTCATAAAATCGCTCATTTGTATTTAAGTATTATTATAGGATGATTTAGTTACATATTTACATGTTAATTTACAATGGTAATGGTTTGAGGAATGTCAGGCCGAATGGTCGGCCTCCATACATTTTCATCTGACCAAATCTGGCCCTCTTTGCTAAAAGTTTGGACACCCCTGCTGTAGATGTATAAACCAGACTTAATATCCGGATCATATATAATGACTGCCACAGAGAGTTGGATGTAGCTTGTAACAACAATTGCCTCCAGTGCTCTGACCAACAGGGTGCCAATGTCGTCCTCTTCTTCCTGCTCCACAAACCTCTATCAACTATCTCCTCTGTACAAGACCAAACCATCTTAATCTTGCCTCTCTCACCTTAATTTCAAACTGCTCCACCTTACTGCAACTACTTTTGACCCGGAGGTAGATGAGGCATTAGAGGAGGAGGTGGTGCCTAGATTATCGTAATTTTGAAATTTTAGTAGTACAGGAGTGGTAGATACTAGTGCACAAGCTTCCAGTGCCCTCGCACAGTTATCAGTGTCACAATAACTAACATGTGAAATTACATATTTTTGTATTTACACATATAAGTCACATCTGAGTATAAGTGACACACCTCTGCCACATTATGTAAAAAGTGCGACGTCTACTTCGAAACATACGGTAACTCCTCCACACCATCATCTTAACGCTGACCTGCAAAACAGCGGCACATACATATGAAGTGCTGTTTTTGGTGTTGATCTGAAGAGTAAGAAATTACATGAGAACAGCGTTAGGTCGTTGTGTGTTTATTTTATTTCCAGTTCAGGTTGAATTTTCGTTTCTGAGCCCAATTGCTCTGCTGTGCACGATGATTACAGGAGCGGTGCGAGATTGCACAAGCACACAGTTTGGAGAGAACATTGCGTATCATTTTCTTTGTATTGATCTTTGTATTGATCTACGCCAGAATTGAGCACCAAGAACCAAGTTTGCACAATTTCATCAATTTTCAGTGTCTCGAAATGTTACCTGTTTTTACCAGTCAAACTGCATCTTATGATTTTTCAAGCCTGCCCTTACTGCTGACCCCAGAGGACGGCGTACCCAAAATGACAGTTTTATGCGCCCCCACCACGGCCAGCAATATTTTCAATTCACCCTCTGAGAAAGTCTTCATTTCTAGTCTTACTCATCGTGTTTTCTGATTGTAAAAAGGTGGGAATCACAGCCAAATGCTCAGTTACAATGTGATATGCGGATTTACATACTGGAGAGGACAATAAGCTGTCGGGTATGCCCACAAGTGCGCACAATGCTGCAATGATTTTGATGTTGAAAGGACATGTGCTTGGGTCCATGTGCAAGCATAGATTTCAATATCTACAATTTTTTTGTGCATGGAACTTTTTTCCGATTTGTAAGTATGCCGTAAGCGAGTAGGAAATCTAAGCATTTGTTTGAGTATGAGGCCCCCGATGTTTTCCCTTTGCAATGGGAGAGTATGGATGTTATGGCACTGATACCAGATTGCGGACCAAGAGCGTGAGGTGGATCTCTTGTCAAGGTGCCCCAAAGCAAGAACCCAATTCCAAAACCTGCTCTGAAAAGAGCCATGCCACCAATCATTTTAGGTGAAGTTTGGGATCAACCTACAGTATAGTATTCTATCTGTGCAATATTGATGGAAATCCACTCCTGCTTTTCAAAATTATTAGTTACTGAAAAATGGATATTCAAACTGTTTTAATCGAGATTCAGTCTTTTAAATTTCAAACATAGAATTTTGACATGGTGCTAAAAAATCTATTCCCAAGTTAGTTGGCATTAAGTGTCAGCTGTCCTTTTTGGGATTCCATTGCATTTCTGGTAAAGGTGCGTTTGCAGCTCCATGGCCCAATGATTCAAGTATTGGAGCAAAAGAAGCCTTTTCAAAAATATATATCATTTGTTGTATTTCTGCCTGTATTTAATTCTGAAAATGGGCCATTTGCTCTTAACTCATTCACTAAATTTTCAGTGAAAGCAAGTTGGCGGCACACACAGACGCAGACTTTGTTCCGGCATTTTGTATTGTGAATGCATATTTTATTTTTACCCACCACCACTACATAATGCTGGGCCAATAACATCTACAGCCAGCATGAACCACATATCATCAGTCCCGCAGCAAGAGAAGACTTTCTTCGCTCCCACAACCTACCAGCAGACATAGCGAGGAGACCCAGCTCCCGTGGATCATCATCGCCACGGGCAGACGACAAAGACGGAGAATGGAGAGGAAGCATGAGCAAGGCTGCAGGGGCCAGCGCACTGGTGAGGCCATGGACTCACATGGCTATGCTAGCGCTAGCAGGGCTACAGAGGCAGCCTTCCAAACCACTGCTCCCCTACATCTTCCTCACCAACTAGTCGATGAACTGAGGCTACAGCTGCATTCTGCTGCTTTTCCACTTACACCCTTTTAAATGTGCAGGAACGGACCACCCATTGTAATATCGCTCTACAATGTGAATTACTGTACTGACAATAAAGATTTCTGATTCCCGAAAAAAAAGATTTCTGATTCACTGTACCAATAAATCAATCAACGGTCACATTATGATAGTATTAAAATGGGTTGGATATTAATGGAATTTGATGTTATTACATCAGACTTCAAGTGATGAAAAAGTGACGAAAGTATTCAATTCCCTTGGGGTCCTTGTGTAGAGACCAAAAGAGTACCAAGTCGAAAAGCAAAGTTAAGGGTAAACTTGTTGATTTTCATCCCTAGAGTCCCTCATGGTCACATACCCTGAGCGTGAACCAGAAGAACAAGACTGCAGGCGTAATAAGCTGAAACGGCCTCCCACATGAGTGTGAGTGACATCTCCCTTGAGGCTGAAGTAAGATGTACAGTATTTTTGTAACCTCATTAGAGAGCAACAGCTTCTAAGATTCTAGTCAGAATAGAGAGACTCAAACCAGAGGTAGATACTCCATGTGCAGGCTGCTAAGACCAGACCACACCAGCCCAGGTGCTCAAAGCCCTGAGAAGTACCTAGCCGCGGAAAGCTGCTCGGCCAGACAATAAACCAGGACCTCGCCCTCAAACTATGTGCCAACGAGCTTGCTGATGTTCTCACATTCATCTCTTACTCTGCCCCTCACCCAAAGTATTGTCCCCACCTGCTCTAAAATGACCACCATCGTCCCTCCCCCCAACAAGAATGCCCCATCCTGTCTGAATGACTTCCGGCCAGTAGCACTCGCTTCAATCATCATGAAGTGCTTTGAGAGAGTTGCACTGGCTCACATCAAGAGCAGCATACCAGTTACCACTGACCCCCTGCAATATGCCTATAGACACAATAGGTCTACCTCAGATGACATTGCAGCCGCCCTCCACGTTACCCTGTTCCACGTGGAAAATAAAGACTCCCACGTCAAGATACTCTTTACTGACTATCCCGCGTCAACACGGTCATCGCCCGCAAACTCACTCACAAACTGGCTAAATTAGGACACCATCCAATTTTTCTTTCTGTGAATACTTGCCCTCTTTGCGTTCTCCTTCACGTCTACTCATCAGAGTATCCCAACTTCTTTCTTTCTTTATTTATCTATTTATTCATTGATTTATTTATCTGTTGCTTCCTTACGTGTGGCATCCGGTGCAGGGCGGCAAAGTAAGAATGTCATTGTGCAGAGAAACTTGTTTCCATACAGTACATTTGACAATACTGCTTTGAATCTTAAATCTTAAGTTGAGACATAGAAGAAGAAAGACCAGGCGGGTAGACTGCACCTCAATGTGATTACAGAGCCACCAGACTCACTAAAACAATTTAGCCACAAAGAGGCAGGTTTGACATTCTTAATTCTTGAACTGCTAAACCTAAAAATACAACATGACATGACATGCCGATAACAATGGATGAAGGGACCATCTGTGCACCTTCAAAAAGATAAAGCAATATTTCTATTGTTCCTGGTTTCCACGATTTCATCTCGTGAAAAAAAAAGATTAAAATTTAACTTCACCTTTTGGTCAAAATTCTCTGGTGTGAGGAAGAAGTTGTAGAGAGGGACAAAGTATCCTTCCAAGAGCCCCATCAGCAGCACAAGATAAACACCATCTGCAAACTAAAGCAGAAGCAATGAACCCAAGCTTTGAGAAGTTCTGACCACATATATTCTTCAAAATATATTTTCTATAATATGTTATTCTTCTTTGGAGTAGATTTAAATTTTCAAATATGCAGTGGTAAAAAGTACTAGTTAGGATTGTAATGGAAACACGCCAACAAAACATTTTTTTAATTGTTGTGTATCCAAGGATCTCAGGTCTGCTACTTTGTTCATTGTGATGTAACCCTGTGAATTGGTTCTATCTCCATTTGCAGCTTGGATTGACAAAGTAATAAATATCATAGCGCAACCAAAATCAAAAGCAAAACTAGTGAGAAGACGCAAAAGCATGGAAAACTATGCAGTATGAAGTGTCAGTGGGGTTTAATTTGTAGACTATGTGTAAGTGTGCACCTGGTCCCAAGACCACATCTGTGCAGTAAAAGTAACCTTGACTACTTTCATGTGTTGGCCGTAATATTTGAATTACCGTAAATTTTGGACTATAGACTGCACCTGAATATAAGCCACACAATCTTAATTTGAAAAGAAATCAATTTTACATGCATAAGCCACACCTGGATATAAGATGCAGGTTTTCATGTCATCTCTGGTTTTCACCTGAGATTTTAACACAGTGACGATTACACACACACACACACACAAAAAAGATAAAGATTTAATCTAAGAAGTGCTTTTTTTCAAACTGTCTGAAAAAGTCAAATTGCAGATTTTGCAGCAATGATTTTTACTTAATGTTTGGCACACTGCTGTTTTCTATATCAGAATACGATCGATCCCACTGTTAATGTGAACATCTGTTAACAGAAGTTCCCTCCATTAACAATTCTCTTTGTTGGGATGACGTAGCCGTGTCCAGTCTCCCTAAGGCAGGGGTCGCAAACTCAAATTTACGGTCTGACGCTCGAGGGCTGCATGTAATGAGGGCTCATAGGCTGCAGTTAATGACGACACAGGCTGTATTTGGCCCGCAGGCCATGAGTTTAAGACCCCTGCCCTAGGGGGAGCTCGCCAGAGATAGTGCAGTTTCGTTTTATTGTACACTGATACCTCAGGATACGAAATTAATTTGTTCCAGAGTAGCCTTTGTATAATGATCCTTTCGTGTTTTGAGTCAAGTTTTATATGTAAAATAGCTAATTCGTGCCAAGCCCTCAGAAAAAAAACACTTTAAATTTAGTAATAACAGTAAAACTAGAATGATATATGGTCTAATAAATAAACTAAACCTTTAATACCTTCAAAACCTTTAAGAAATGAAGTGGATATTGGCGCGTCAAAACGAACTGGCCGAATGATGCCGGCAGGTACACAGTGCGATGCAGACCAACAGCAGAGCAGGATCTTATGGAGGCGACTCGCATCAGAGGAGATAACCAATGAGAGAGCAGGATCTTGTGCCGCGTTCGAGGCTACTGGTAGCTGGTAACTTTTGAGTTTGAGATTCACAAGTCATGATTTCAAATTGTTCCAGGCACCACCGTGTGGTATTGGTTCATCATTTTTGAGGACAAAAAATAAACTATGTGACGTCGATGGCGGAAGGTGGAGTACTTG
>OMPJ01028033.1:16328-35241 GCA_900312935.1 Carapus acus
GCACAAGCACAAGCACAAGCACAAGCACATTGTAGACAACTGACTGTGAATGTGATGTGGTGTGATGTGATGCGATGAGGATAACAGGCTGTGTCTACCAGGGTAGTTATGGAAGGTGATCCTGTCCCCAGGGGTGGAGCCAGGGGGCGGAGCCAGCAGCTCCACAAAGTCCTCGGAGGAGTAGCAGCAGAGGAGGCGGGCCTCAGAGGTCGCGCCCCTTAACCTGCAAACTTTCACGTTACATAGCAACACAGCCAGACGGCCCTTCAACTGTGGAAGAGGGAAATGGAGAGAGAGAGGTTGGGCAGGCGAAATGGTGGCAGAAGTGGGAAAGGAATAGAGAGTTGGATGGAAGACGGCTAAGGGAGGAGGGAAAAGGGAAAGAATGAGGGCTTTACCTCCCCTAAAATTATCTCCGGCCTCAGCTTGCTGACTACCGTGCGTGGCGCTGCCTCCCCCACATCCACTTCCTGCATCGCCAGCGACACGGCCAGCGGGTGGCGTCGCGCGCTGAGGATCCGACCAACCTTCAGGTTAAGGCGTGAGACGTCCACCTGAGGCTCCGTCTCCAGAGACAGACAGGGGTCGGAGACAGGTCGAGCTGGGAGGGAGGGAGAAACGAAGACGGACAAAACCCTTCACTTCCCTCTATCCTCTCTTCCTTCCATCCAGCCTCGCTTCCATCCTTCCCCATTCACCTTTCCTCTCTCCTCTCCTTCTTCGGCTCCGCCTCTCTCTCTGGTCAAGCAAGGAGGAGGAAGGATGATCGGCTGCCACCTCAGTTGGTCCGATGGAGGACGGCTGACCTGGAATGACCTCTTGGGCGGGGGTGGAGCTAACGTTGGAGTGTGCAGGGGGGGGAGCCTTAGCTGGGCAAAAGAATGAAGAATAGATCTTTAATAATCGATCAAGCATGCTTGAAAAACAAGTGATTCTTCTCCTGAAAAGACTCCAAAGCACTTCTCCGTAAATACAGGCAAGAATCTAATGAAACAGATTTTTATCTTTCTTACTTTATTGGAATGAAAGACAATTAAGCACGATAACAATCAACATTTTTCTGCCAATAATATTAAAAACTGATCACAGCCTAAACAGACCCAAATTAGGGAGCAAAGCAGCCGCATGTGCCCGCACGTGTGTATGTGTATGAGTGATATGAGTGTGTGTGCATGCTTGTGCGTGCATGCATGCAAGCGTGTACCGCTGCGTCTCCTCTGTTTCTCCTGCAGCTGGCCTTTTAGATCCTCAATGTCTCTCTTCAGCTTGGCGTTTTCAACCAGCAACTTCTTCTGCTCCCTGACAGACGCCTGTAGTACTGAGACACCCACACACACACACACAAACAAATATGCACACACAAAGACAGAGACAAAGACAAAGACAAAGACATGCAAACAGAGAGATGACGAGAATAGACTCTCAGTAGGTTGGTGACATTAAATGTTTTGATAATGTATAATTGTTGTCGTGTGCGTGTGTGTATTTCCTACATGCTTTCTCCCTCATCAGTAGTGCGTGGGTTTTAAAATACTCCATGATCTGCTCGCCGTCCTCTGGGTCCAGCTTCTTCAGAGCTTCAGCAAAACTAAAGGAGCAGCACAGTAAAACAGAGAGAGAGAGGAAAAGAGGGAAAGAGAGAGAGAGATAGAGTGAGAGAGAGAGTGAGGAAGAGGGAGAGAGAGAGAGAGAGAGAGAGAGAGATAGAGAGAGAGAGAGATGGAGAGACGGAGACAGGGAATGAGACACATGCCCGGAGAAAAAGTGATGGAGCGAAACAGAAAAGGTAAAAGTGAAGGATAAAGAGAAATCCCAACACACAACATAAGAAAATCCCAAGTGGCTTGCACACACACGCACATGCATACGGACACGCACACGGACACGCACGCCAACTCACGCAGTTGAAATGTCTGTGCCACTGTTGGGAAATATTTGTTGACATTTTTGGCATCACTGTCACCACCAAACTACTTCCTACTTACACCTGTCTCACTCTTGATTGTCATCGAGAGTCACAGTCAGTGTTTTGAAATTTTTTCTTAGTTTCAAGCTGGTTGCCACATCGCCCAGACTCACACGTACACACACCCTACACACACAGACGCAGACACACAGTACATACACCACAGCTGCCAAGTTAGTGCATTGTAGAGAACATTTAAACAACAGCTGCAACCAGGCCCACCGCTATAAATAAAATGAACACACACACTCCCACACACAGATACTACGGTGTCAAACACTGACCTTCTGTGTTTCTGAAAAGTGTGACACATATCAAAATATTCAAATAGAATTTGCCTTGCTCACAGCACTAGAACAGTGAGTCAGAGACGGAGAGACACAGAAACAGGTGAGACAGAGAGGCAGAAAAGATAGCGAGGGAGAGAAGACATGCTTCAGTAAGAAAGCAAAAAGCAGGCCGGGAAGAAACACACACACTCTCTCACACACTCACATGCAGACACAGACACACTTCAGGTTGTACCCGGGTTTAAAGGGGTCCTGGGGGTTCGCCATGTTGCCAGTCCCACCGTCAGAGAGGGAAAACAGAAGTCGTCGTCATCTGAAACACATGCACACACCAATACACACTCCCCTGCCCTCTCCCTCTCCCTCTCTCTCCTTCCCCTCCCCACCCCCATCTCTCAGCTGTTTGCTCCCATCTCCAACTCAAAGCTGACAACACACAGGCTTGGAGGTCAAAGGCCAGACACCCACACCACACTGAGTTGGTCTGTAACACACCCGTCGAGTGTGTATTAGACAAGGAAAGTGAGGGAGGAAAATACTATTAAATTATTTCATTGTCTGATCAAATGCCTGAAAAACATAGAAAACAAAGATTAATTAAATCAAGGACATTCTTTGTTAAATGTAATAACTTTTACCATGATAACACATTCTAAAAATGTGGGACCCTCCTAATTATATAAAAAAGTCTGAGGTGATACCTAATGTTGTTCATGAAGAATCATCTTTATGATGTGGATTATGTTTAAACATCAAAATCCTCTGGGTTTGAGTTGGGACCCCTGTCGCTCCATTGTCCTCTAGTGGCAAAAAATGTTAGTACAATCAAATGAAGAATATAATTTGTACGTTTTCTTCCTAAAATGTGATCTGTAATGATGTGCATGAGTTCAACATTTCGCATGAGCGATCACGCAGATACATCGTGACCTGAAACGCACAAGAGGGAACTCATCAAGCATCAATGATTTGTGACGCCCGGATTTGGTTTGTTTTTCCAAAAATTGCTCGTGAAGATAAATTAGATGACGGATTTGGATTTGGATTTGGTGGCGCCTCCATAGATCAAATGAGACGCTAATTTGTGACCTCGGTATGTCAGCGGCTCCTCGACGGCCTGGTCACATGAGGAAAATAAGAGAGAGGATGCTACTGGTTAGGGCGAAGATCATGAATGAGACTGGGAGGATCACTTGACCAACTTTTACAACGAAACTACTGGGATGAACGCAGGCAATTTCTCAATAAATGTCTATTTCTTAGCCACAGTGTTTTCCACTCATGCCCGTGGTGAGCCTGATTTTAACTTTTTCTGGTGTGGCTGCATAAATAAGCGTCTCGTCAGTCGAGACAGATGTCATCATTTAAGACACAATTCAGATCATAAATGAAAATATTTGACAGGGAAAAAAAGAATGATAAACATATCAAAATTTCAAACGACTAATATACACGATCATAAAAAGCTGAATATTTATTTGTTCAAACAGCAGCGGAACTTGGGGGGGTCAGGGGTTGCAGCCGTCACACACCCGCCCCATCGACAACTCACGGACGAACGCGGAAAAATAAGCAGCCGCCCCCGGCCCGGCACTGATTTGTTCCACCACTGTGTTCAAACCTCTCTCCGGCGATGTCGATTTACTCATCGCAAATGCAGCTCGGCACCGCTGCAGCACATGACATCAAACGTCCAGAATATGGCCGCCGAGATGACGCATCGACCCACCTAATCCTGGACGACCCGATGACGTCAGCGCCGATGACGTAGGCGGGCGTGACTCCCCAGCCTCCTTTCGCACGCGCACCTACACGCTCGCGCAGTTTCTCCGAGGCCCGCACAGTCACCGGGACAAGGAAGTGGGAACGGGCGGGAAAAGCGCCAAGAAAACGGCCCGGTGAGGCGGATAGCAGGCAGCCGCAGCGGTGAGTGCTCCGGGTTATCACCTGTAATGGGCCCGTCGCGGCCGCACCGTCGGTTTTAATCGGTTTGGCCGCGAACAAGAAGCAGAAACATGGCAATTGTTCCGTACCACCAGGCAGGTGTGCCTCCGCGAAGCGTGTGTGTGCGAGCGCGCGCACCGGTGTGTTCCTTTTTCCCTGTTGAGCTCAATCTCTGCCAGTGATTGATAAAGGTAATCCACATTTTATCGCCATACCCCTGGCGAACTCGTCGTCCAGACTCGCGAACAAACGCTGAATTTTTATGAAAATACACGTTCACAACAAGTTCTTAAGTTTGACATTATGAGCCCTCTCAGTGCGATATAAACTCACGTGATTGACACGTTTGTTTCACAATGGACAGTCATTGTCACCCACAGCTCACGAGTGTTTGTCGCTTGTCTGACCCTTACCAATGTAAACAATCTTCAACGGAAAACAAGCCATTTCATGCGAGCGTTCAGCCATCAGTATGTATGTTTCATTTTTGTCACATTTCACCGACAGCTCATTAAGTGATTGTACCTGAGTTAGTTGTAAGGTTATGCGATATGGGAACCAAAACCGCAGATTATCACCACCACTCACTTAACCAGTCGTTTTCATAAAAACAAACAAATTGTAATGATGGAAATGACATGCAGTCTCTGCCTCTCTAGTACTAGTGTGAATTAACAGGTTGGAATTGGAGAGATGGAAACCTTGTGCAGCTAGTGTAGCTCTTTCCCTTCTCTCTCTTCACCCACTTCTTAACCCACTTCTTCCTCACTCCTTTTCCTTCGATGTCTGTCTGTCTGTCAGCCCCTCTACATTTCCCTCAACACGCATGCACGCACACAGCCTGGTGTGCCCTGCAGACAGTGTTCCGTGAAGAGGCAGTGGAGGCATTTAGCAGGAGGGAGAGACATCTTCGTTCATTTTAACTCAATCTGTCGCAGTCCCACAGAGCCAGTCATTGTGTGTGTGTGTGCGTGTGTGCGCGCATGTTGGCTAAGGTCACAAGCCACGGTGTGTCACTTCCAAATTTTAACAGAAAGTCACTCAGACTCATTTGCAGACGAACCAGGAGGGGATCCAGTGAGTGTTTATATATGTGTGTGTGTGTGTGTGTGTGTGTGTGTGTGTGTGTGTGTGTATTTGTATATGTGTTTGTTTTTGTGTGAAGCTGACCACAGTTGAGGGGTGGTGGGGACAATGAGTAGCGAGGTGTTGTTTGAGTTTCTTTTCAGTGTCGCCTGACCTGTCAAACACGTGAGTCTTTCCCCTGTGGAGATTATTTGTGTATTCGAGTGCTCAGCCACCTTAGTGTGTGTGCGCACTCATGTTGGTGTGTGTAAGAGGGTGCGTCTTCTCATGGAATGCCAGAGGTAACTTTAAGTCAAACATTATACTTCTGCTGATTGGCCTACACACCGTGTGTGTGTGTGTGTGTGTGTGCTTGTGTGTGTGTGTGTAATTACCAGCCATATCCTCTCTACTTTCCAGCCAAACACTTCCTCACTGCGCAGGAAGTCATCACCGGGACATCCTGAAGTTGGCAAAGTTTTGATGGCAGCGTTGGAGCTCATCATCCAGCACGACGAAGAGCAACACACACACAGCGACGACGACACACAGATGGCAGACCCCCCCAGCCTACCTCGACTAGCCAACGGCAACCCGGCATGCCACTCCCCCTCGGCGCCCCAGCCGTCGGCAACTGCCGCGGCGGACAGCCTGGACGGGGGGAAAAGGCGTGAGCGCGGTCGCGGACCCGCGAGTAGCGCCTTCAAACAGAACCGCCTGATCGACTGCCTGAGCCAGAAGCTGACGCGCAACCGCGACTACGTTGTCATCATGCCAGAGGAGCTGACCAACTGCCTGCCTAACGAATGGTGGAAGACAGGCATCGCCTTCCTCTATGCGCTCTTCAACCTCATCTTCACCACTGTCATCATAACTGTCGTACATGAACGCGTACCCGACGTGTCAGTGAGCCCACCGCTGCCTGACAAGTTCTTTGATTACGTAGACCGCCTCCCCTGGGCCTTCACTGTTACCGAGGTCAACGGGCTCATCCTGGTCGGCTTCTGGCTTGTACAGTGGCTTGCTCTAAAACACAAGTAAGGCCATCACCATGTACTGTGTTGTGGTAGCACAACAGCCCAAAAACCGAGCAAAAATAGGCCCTTTAACTGGCTATGTTTGAGAGGCAGTAACCCTGACACCAGTGGAAATTCTCAGACAATCTTCACCAAAAACTAGACAAATTTTGTCCTCATCACCCAGTCAGCACTTGATTGCATACGCTGCTGCAATTTGGAAATGTCAACTCTCTAATTCCAACTGAAATACTTGGCACAAAAAATGCTCAGCCTCTGTTCACCCAACAGTGTATTCCTATTTACTACCGTATTGTAACAAATGCAACTTTTGTGGTGCTTCTACCAGCAGTACCAGCAGCAGCTCTAGATGCAGGTACATAATATCCCAGCGTTGTACATCCAGCCAGGTTTTAACTAATGGGCTATTTTGCCGTCAATTTTATGCTTCGTGTTCCTGCTTGCCGTCCTGCAGTTCATCTCTTATTGTTTTTTTTTGAATGTTTTCATGTTTCTCTCCTGCATTGCTCTTTCAGGTCCATTGTGGGTCGGCGGTGTTTCTTCCTCATTGGAACTCTCTACCTCTATCGATGCATCACCATGTACATCACAACACTGCCTGTGCCAGGGACACACTTGCTGTGTGCTCCAAAGGTGTAAATGGATACAAATGCGCTCAAATATGTACACAAGTTGCATTTTGTCCTTAATTCTGCTTCCTTGTTTTGTACAGTTGGAAAGCAATTCCACAGGGAAAATCTGGAGGATCCTGAGATTGATCTCAGGTGGAGGTAAGACCACAAGTGATTAACTGTGTGCAAATGCAGGAATCAGAGGGGGTCATGGGAGAGCAGAGGGGAAATAAGCGTGCATGTCCAGAGCATAAGGGTGATTCATCTTTCAAGTCTTCTCCTGTCCTTCTCTCTCCAGGTTTGTCTTTGACAGGCTCCCACATCATGTGTGGGGACTTCCTGTACAGTGGTCACACCGTGGTGCTGACACTGTCTTACCTCTTCATTAAGGAGTGTAAGCACATGCGCGCGCACACACACACACACACGCACTTGGGTCTTGTTTTCATTGTTGTTATCGCCGTGCGCCTTGTGTTACTGAGGGACATTGCTTCTCTAGAGGTGCCTCATCTTCAGCACCATACCTGTGGTGCGTTTGTTTTCGTTCAGACTCCCCCCCGTGGATGTGGTGGTACCGGTGGCTGTGCTGGTTGTTGAGCGTCTCCGGGGCGATCTGCATTCTCCTCGGACACGAGCACTACAGCATCGACGTGGTGATCGCCTACTACGTCACAACCAGGGTGTTCTGGTTGTACCACACGATGGCCGATTCACACGTAAGAGCACACACGCCTGCACGTTGAAGCCATTTCCTTGGTGTGTTGCACAGCGGGATCAGTGTGATAACTGTCAAACGGATCTGACAATTAGTTTCACACCAGAAGCAGGAAAAACTGGCATGCAGCAAACAAATGAACACAGATCAGAATTTGCTGAATATGCAACTCATCTCTCCGCTGCATTCAGGTTCTGCGTGAAGCTCCAAACAACTACCTATCCCGGACTTGGTGGAACCCCATCTTCAACTTTCTGGAGAGGAATGTGCAGTCGACTGTCCCACTGGTGTTCTCGTGGCCCATCTCCCTGCCCGCGTGCTGCACACAGCGCTACCACATTGTGGAGGGAGGCCGCGACGAGTGACTACAGTGAAAATGAGCAACATCCAGGCCTTCTCAACGTCTCCTCCCGCCTCCCAGAATGAGAGCACAGGTTGAATTGAATGAGGTGGGATGGACCGCTGACAGACGAATGTCTTAACACACCAGAGTACAGGCGTGTGTCTGTTTTCGATGGAAACGGCGCTTTCGCTTCACAAAAAGAAAGTACAGACACATTGACTTAGTATTTATTAACTCTGCCACCAACTGCCTTTTGGCACACATACTATATTTTCATGAAGTGTGTTGGTCCGAAGTTCGTTTCCTGCCTTGACCAACCCTGTATGCCTCAGAGACAATTATTTTATCACCTGTTTTTAAACTAAAACACACTTGCTTGTGCAGCTGATACGCACAACACCTGTTTATGTTCTGCTTTGAAAAATGTGAAATTATGAGATTTTGTTTTTGTGCTTTTGGGGGTTTGTACAAAGAATAAATATTTCCCCGAGTGACATTTTTACAAAAAAAAACTGTCTTCTGAGAAAGTGCCCTCCTCACACTTTCCATTGGATCTATGAAGTGCACATAGGCTGGAAGAATATAGGGACTCGATGGCATGAAAGTGGGAACTGGTGGGATATAAAACCGTTTGCAGCTTATGGTAGTGCCAGTGAAAAGCAGCTTGAGCCCACCACCATCAAGGGACCTCTAAGGAGCGTGTGGGACAAATCGGGATTCTGGTCATCGGGGTTTGTGCTCAGCAGTACAACTTTGCTTTGTCCAATGAGGATTGGAGACATGGAAGGGCACCGATGCCTTGGACGTCCTTTCAGCACCGTTTAGTCGAGCATGTTTCAACCCAAGACGAATGAGCCCCTTTGGTCCTACAGCAAACAGTTGACTTGACATGGATGGAGACACTTTGTGTTGAAACACAGAACTGCTAAATTAGGTAGCTGGTCCTGCTTGGACTCAGCTGCATTTCTGGACACGTTTACAGAGTGAATAACAAGACAACAACAGCAGGGGGGTGCTGCTGTGCTCAACCACTGCCACCAAATGTAAGAGGAGACCACAGCATGCTGTGTGAGCCGCTCCACACAAGGCAATTAATCAACAGCAATCGAAAAAAAAGCAGGTTAGCCGGTAACAGTCTCAACCTTGCTGTGATTCTGTAATAATAATGAATTTCTCAGTGTTGTTATGATCTGATGTTCTGCTCAGGAATTTAAGCCAACATACTGTGTGTGTTCTGATTCTCTTCTTAAATTGCTGTCCCAAAATTATGACTAAAACTTTCGCGGATTTTGGGAACAACTGAAAGGTGCAGTCATCGTTCTTTTTGTCTGCTGCTGCTGATTTTCTCTTTACCTTAATGAAGTTGCCCATGTCGCAGAAGCGGCCTGGACAACTTCTTCAAGTCCTTAAGAATATTCCAGTGGCTCACACGCTACATTTCTTTTTTTGGAGTTTTTCCACAAAGAACCAACTTGAATAACATCTTGCTCTGTAATAAAAACATTTATTTTCCATCAAAATTTTGATGTGTGTGTTTGTGTGTGTAAGTTTCATTGCCCCAATCGACCTCATAACTCGTCCCTTCTCTGAGTTTGGTCGAGCTCATGTTTGTCGTTGGCCTCATCACTAATCTTGGTTGCGGCCCTGATGGCAGACTTCATGGCCGTCTCGATCCAGCCGTGAGGAAAGGCGGTGTGCTCCCCGGCAAAGTGCACCCTCCCCTCACTCCTGGCCAGCTCGGCAGCGTAGTCCAGGTGCTGGTACGGCGTGAAGAGTGCGAAAGCTCCCTTGCTGTGAGGGTCCAAGCTCCACTTCTTCACCACCACTCCCGTGCACTTGGCCCGCACATCCTCGCCGTGGATCGCCACCAGGTCCTTCAGAACCAGCTCCTTCAGCTCTTCATCGCTCGCGCCGAGGAGGAGGCGGGAGTCGTCAGACCAGGTGTAGGAGGCGAGGAGAACCCCGATGGTCTGGTTCCCTGGGAAAACGTGGCTGGGGTAGTAGATGTAGCGCGAAGGTCTGTCTGTGATGCTCTTCCCTCCTCTGATGCCGTCTCTCTCCCAGAACCTGTCTGTGAAGGTGAGGATGACTTTGGTGGAGCTGTCGTAATGCACCGCCCTCATGGCAGTCATCTTCTCGGGGGACAGCGGGGGCAGGAAGTCCAAATAGAGGGCTGCTTTTGCTGTGGTGGTCACCAGGACGCGGTCTGCCGACAAGTGAGTCAAAGAGGACCGACCGTTTTCCTGGTAAGACACCACCACGCCTTTATCTGATTGGCTGATGCTTTTGACTGGGGAGTTGAGGAAGATGGGGACGTCGAGAGCACTGAGGAAGGCTTTGGGTAGATGGTCAGACCCCCCGGCCACCTCGTGGTACCTGAGAAAGACAAAATGACAAACTAACAAGTAAGTACATAGTACACACAGACATGATACAGAGGGCTGAGTACATGTTCCCAACACATTTAGCTCATGTATTTCCGTGTCATTTTGGTTTTGTCCCTCACATTCTTTGCATTTTTTACCATTGTTTTCTGTCTCCTCTGTGCCGGACGTTGAATCCTTGATAAGCAATGAAAGCAAAACTCACACAACGCTGTCGTTGACGTCACTCTGGTCATAAATCATCTCGGTCAGCGCCGTGTACATCATGCTCTGCTCGTTCAGCAACACGCCGATCATCGTCACCGCCTCGTCACTCAGGCCGCCTTCCTCCAGGAGGTACTCCTGTCCAAAACAGAGGCAGTCGTGATTTGTGCACCTAATTTCAGCCCAGTGCATCGATGTAAAATGTATTTTGAGTGTCAGCGTGGCTGATACACATGCTCTCCACCAACTCACATGGTGAGGAGCACTACCTGGAGCCTCGGAAAGCGCCTTTAGATAACTTCTGTTAAATTGACTTGACTTAACTTGACTTGACTTGACTCTCCAAAACAGGTTGTGAGGTTGCAATGTTAAATCTGGCACTGTAGTGGTGCATGTGAGTCCATGTGTATGTGTGTTTTTCTCTTCTGCAGGTGTCTGTGGGTTTCCCACACACCTTTAGTCCGGCTCATACACATCCACAATGACAAAGTGTTCAGTTGTCGTAATTTTGTATTTTTTTTCTCAATGTTGCGTCCTGGTTCGCAGCTGCTTGCCTATAACATGGATGTGCGTCTCACTGGGTTCCTGCTCAAAACTGGAAGTCTGCGAGAGGCCAAACATCAACAGGTGAGACCTCACCTTGACAGAGTAATGATCGAACCTCTCCAACGCAGCTCTGCAGTCGTGCTCCTCCACAAAGTCCTTCACCTGCGGAATCCAAAAGTCATACATGGTGACTTGTACACCTTGTCATTGTCATTCTACACAGGCTGTACCATTCTCTAACCTTCTGCAGGGCTTCCTGCAGCAGATCGTCGGCCGACCTCCCCTTTTCTCTGCCCGACAGGTTGAATTTCAGGATGTCCGGGTTGGCTCTGACCGCATACGTCCTCTTGCGCTTGCCGCCCACCAGGTAAAATGTGTTCCCATCGTCCATGATAAACTGGTTCAGCTTGACCCCAAGTGTCTGGATGAACCAGTGCGCGATGCTGAGGAGAGAGAAGGACCGTTAAGACATTCAGGAAAGACACCACAGCTGAGAGACACTCGCCCTCCGCACTCACCTGTGGAAGCTGGGGATCCTCATGGCTCCCATCTCGGCGTACCAGCCCTCTTTCTCATTCCTGTACGTCTCCACTCGACCTCCTACCCGACCGTTCGCCTCTAACACAGTCACCTGATCAAGCAACAGACGGGTTACAACATATGGGTGGTGTCAGCCAGTCAGAAGCCATTTTATGTAGGGCTGACCACAATGTGTGTGTGTGTGTGTGTTTCAACAGGGAACTAATACTAATCCAACATGTTTCCAGTGTCTGCTGAGTTCCAAGACAAGTATAGCAGCATCAATCCCCCTATGTGTGTGTGTGTGTGTGCGTACCCTGTGTCCGGCCTCACTCAGCAGCTTGGCAGCTGTCAGACCGGCCATCCCTGCCCCGACGATGACGACGTGGTGGGACGTGTTGATGCAAGGAAGGCCGTGCTTTGCCGTGTCCAGTAGCACCTCATAGTCTTTGTCTTTCAGGCAATCGGCCAGACTGTCCCTCAAGTTAGCGGCTGCCTGCTGCTGCACGGCAGCCAGCAGAAGAATCACGACCCCTACTTGCAGAAGAACACCAAACTAACACACACAGACTTCTGACTAGACTACACGAGAAATTGCTTCTCTTACGTCTCAACAGCAAAGTTAGTTATTCCAAATTTACACAAAATTTGAAAGTTTTAGTGGAGTTGCACACCTGAGATGTTCTGACAGGTTCTGACCAGATGCCACTGACTGACAGCTGAGTGATTCCACCAATTGGCAAATCAAATTTGTGTTCTAACTTGTGTTACTTTTCAGAGATTCAAACAACAAAATCAACGTTGTGCACTCACAGAATCTCCCGGTGGCGGCCGGTGGTTCCATGTTGGTGTGTATCTTCAACCCAATCACTCGATCAAGTGGAGGAGCAACAGTGGATCTAGTATTTCCAGCTTTGTGTGCGTGCAAGCTAGAATTAACTCAGCTTGCTCTCTCTGTTTCTGTCCAAATGCGTGCATGTATGTGTGGGTGCGGACAGACAAACTGGCATGATGGTGAGATTGATTAGCATACCAATCAGCAGACAGGAAGAGGTTTGCTTTGCATTTCCTCTTCTTCTTTCTCTTCTTCAAGTTTTGGTCTTTTTCTGTCTGTGTGATGGTAATGCTGATTGATCTAATAGTCACGTCTGTCACTCCAACATCACATGATATGTTTGTGGTGTCAGCATGGACTCTCCACTCTTTCATCCTGTCAGAAAGTCACAGTAGCATTTTCTCTTTCGTCCTGAGTCCTCACCACACAGGAAGTTGCAGAAATGAGGAATCAAGTTGTGTGGTGGAAGTGTATTCTCACACACAATCTTAATGTTCCCACACTGCTGCGGTCTTTCACTTTCACACATAGATGATGGTGTCCCTGCCCTGTCAGGCCCTGTGAGGCAACATGTTGACTCACTTGTCCCTCAGGTGATCGCAGGTGAAAGTCTGCCCTCTCCCGACCCCAGGGTGTGTAGCGCTGGGAGATTACCTGATTCCCAGCCGATGTCATGCAGGGTTTCTTTCTTTCTTTCTTTCTTTCTTTCTTTCATTCTTTCTTTCTTTCTTTCCTCTTGTTCAACTGCATGACCTGAGAACGTAACATTAAGGTAGCAATGAGACTCTAAACCCACTTAGAAGCTCAAAACTGCCCCCCTGTGCCCACCTTGGCTCTGAAAGTACCCGCAAACAAAAACAATGTTATTTCATGGAGGTCAGCAGAAAACGAAATTTGTGAGAGCAAACGGGTGAGACTGTAGGCGTCACCCTCTCTTTGTGACACTCTTCCCCACTGTCTACCGCCATGAGTGAGGTGTACACAGGTATGTGCGCCCATGTGTATGTGTGCGTGTTTTGTCATTCGTCATTCGTGACTTCACTTTCCAGTATTTGCAGTCGTTCTCCTGGTAGAACTGGCTAGGCAACCTGAGGATGATGACACATAAATTGGAAATCCCCTGCAAATCCCGCCAGAACAGAAAGTATTTTCTCGCAGCGAGGGCAGGTGTCAAAGTCCGCCGCTCGCCTCGCTGGGAGACGTCTTGGGTGTGGAGACGGGAGCAGGTAAGTGGAATGCACCGTAAAACGTAGCCATTTTCAGAGATTCTACGCAAAATACTCGTGAATTTGAGTCTGAAATCTCTCGCGGAGTTCAGTGTTTAAGTATGGCGCCTATCCAGCAGTCCAAGGAGCGAGAAGGACTGAAAAAAGACACGAGTGAGTACATCAGCGAGGTTCACCGACAAAGCTTTTGTTTTACAAGGGTAGATGTTATTTTTCAGTCAGGGATGACCAGAAAAACATGCAAAAATAACAAGATCTGAAGTTTGACACACTATCAGGAAATGTAGTGTTTGAGTGTAATGAAGAGTGAAGGCAAAGAGCGAAAGGATCTTATTTGACATGTAGCCATGGTTACGGGCTGTGAAGGCGTGTCCGCTGGTTTTGCTGTTCACGGAAACACATCAGTCGATCACATGAATGTACTTGCCAGGCCAAAATGTCTGACATCTCACCTTTCACAGTCGAACAGAAAACGTGCTGAGGGCCCAGAGTGATCAGTGCATCTGTAAGCGAGCCATGGCGACAGGATGCAGATGGACAAATGGTACGTGTGGACATGCACACACACATTTTCCTCTGGTGCCAGTTCAAGTGTGTTTGTATTGTATTGTGTGTAGTCAGTAATTGCCGGGATGTTCACGTTCTGAGTATCTCTATCCATCGTCTCCTCTGTCTCCCTTAAGCCCTCATCCAGCAGACCTGCACAACGTTCCTCAGGTCCCCTTTCACTGTGCTCCTCCTCCTCCTCGTAACTGCAGGTAACACAAAGAATGCTCAAACTAGCAAAGTGTCGGTATGTGGTGAGAGTATCTCGTCCTCCTCAGCTCAGCAAGTGATCGGTTCCCATGTGCCAATCGTGGCACGGATTGGCAGTGACGTCATCTTGCCGTGTCACGTGGACCCTGCCAAAGACGTCAGTTCCACCAAGCCGTCGTGGTCCAAAGTCAACCGGTCTCCCACGTTGGATCTGGTGCCTGGCCCGCCGAGCGGCTCCTACGAGGGCAGGGTCTCTGTGGTGGAGCGTGGGCGGAGCTGTGGCGATGCCTCGCTCAAGCTCACTAACGTACATCCTTCTGACGAAGGGACGTATAGCTGCTCTATCCCATCGCTCGGCCACACCTCCACCGTCCAGCTCCTTGTCGGTAAGCTCATGTTCCACATTTGCCCCACCATGTGGTGCCACAGAGGCAATCTAGGACACGTGTTGGGATCGGCCCGGATCTAAATGACTTTATCACATATGACCCACAGAATCCATGTATATCTTGCCTCTGCAGGCTCTGCTGTGAATCCAGTTGTGGAGCTCAATACAGCTTCAAATGGTTTGTGGTTAGAGTGCAAATCTTCTGGCTGTGTCTTTAAGCCTAAGCTGCAATTGCTTGACCAAAAAGGGAACAAGATTGCATGGGACCAACAACCGGAAAGCCAAGAGTCAGGGGGCCTCTATTACGTTAACGCCTCCCACAACGTGACTAACAAGCTGGGTGAAAGGTACACCTGTCAGCTGCAGCAGGACAGCAACACTTACAGTGTTCAGACCAGCGTCTTTCTCGGGGGTAAGTGCCCAAATGTCCCCGCGCTCAGGAATCCGAACTTGGCTCTGACGGTGGCGTTGTGTGCGCTTATGTTTCAGAGAAGCTCATGTCCAATTCTGGTTCAGAGGCCTGCCCTGATCCTGTTGGATGTTATGTTGCCATTGGGATCCTGGTCGCCTTTATAATCTTTGCAGCCATTGCACTCTCCATTTATGTACGGAAATTGAAAAGTAAGGCCAAAGAAACCCTAGCAAATAAGTACATCGCACACCAACTGCAAAGTACTCCAACCCTTGCTAGTGACTGAGACAAGGCTGAGTGTAAATCTGCAACCATCATTTTTTATTTAATGATTTTAGTCCTTTAGGTACTTGAATTTCCTCCATATAATATTTCCGTCCCTATGCCTTTTTCCACAAGCGTTCAATTCAACTTTAATTCACCAAAGTTTCACTAATCTTATATTTGCTGAAGTTTCACGCAGCTCTTTCTGCTCTTGTCACCCTCATCCTCTCTCTCCTGAACAGATAAGAGATGTGAGATGACTAAACTGAAGGCGGAGCTTGAGCCCTTGCGGAGAGAAAAAAATGATTTGGAGAGCAAGCATAGGGATTTGACTGGGGAACAGATGCAGACCATGAATATTCTGAATAAAGTGAATGAGTTGAGAAGGGAGTTGGAGAAACCGGTATCCATGACTGAGCCGGGTGGCGTGGTTAGGGTGGACATGCTGCGTGCGAAACTGGAGGTGCTGAAGAGTCGAATGAGAGACATACAGGACGTAATCCCAGGGTCCATGAGGTATCTGTGCGGACAAGACAGCCACCAGGTGGACGGTGCAGGAGCAGCATCATCTGAGGAAGCCGCTGATGCTGAGGACGCTCTATTAGAAGCCATCACCGATGCCTAGGAGCCTCAAGGTCACAATGTGAGTGAGCAGCACACTCATGCAGTCTGCCACCTTCCTTCTACCAAATAGAAGAGGAGAAAGGAGGGGGAGAGGGAGCGACGAAGGTGAGGGGGGGTTACAAAGACTTTCATTTCAAAGTACTTCTGAGTGAGTGTATGTGTATGTCTTTACGAGGAATGGACCTCACTCTTTTATCTCCTGAGCTGTATCCGTTTGCAACTGTGGTCTGTACATTGATCCCATGGCAGCTTGATAGCTTGAGAGCTTGATGGTGGTTGGTGCTTTGGTTCAGCACTCAGTCGCTGAATTAGTTTTGTAGACAGACACTGTCACACAGCCTTGTGTGTACAAGGCTGCGTATGAGCAGAGTAACTGTGCAGTCAACTGTGAACATGGAGTACATTCTGAATGTTAAATAAATGCAGTGTAAAGCCTGATTTTTGCACAGTTTTGCCCCTCCAGACTATGGTTTACAATATGAGATATTACAATTGATGACTGGAGTACTATTGCAGGAGAACAGATGCTGCTTGTGAAGGCTTTACGTGGTGTACTTACACACAGCGTAGTATTGCATGCAACAGTTGGACAGTCTTATTTCTTCTAGATAAATCATTGATTTCATGTTTAACTTACTTTTGTGCAAAGAGTCACACACAATGGTCTGGAAACAAGTTTTAGCTTTTTTTCTGGCCACTACACTTTGTTGATTATTGTCTTTCTCTTCCAAATTCAAGTTATTTTCCAAGGAGACATCTGTTGTTCAATGTCTTCTCTTGGCAATTGACCATTTAGTTGTTTTCAATAAAAGATACTGTGGTGAGAAGCATTTTGTGATCCACTGATTCTGTATTTGCGCAGGGGATTGTGACATCTTGTGGGATCGAGTTGTTAGTGTGTGTGCGGTAGAGGGGTCCTAATCACAAAGTATTGAAAGAGTTTTGCCTGGGCTGTGCGCACATTAGTAGTGGGCACGTGATCCAAGAACGATTATCATCGATATCAAATCGTACTTGAATCGATAGTGGCCTGGTGAGATCGATTCTTTGCTTTAAATTCCGCTGTTGATGCAATGCTGCTGTTTCGGCATAAGCAGCCAGGTCGCCGGACTCGCTGACACTCCTGTGTCAGCCTGTGGTCCTTTACCGATGTACGGGACTGTAATGACAATGCTGAGCGCGCTAGCTTCTAGCTTCTGGTTTGCTAAGCTAGCGCGTTCAGCGATAACAAGCAGTCCAGGTAAATGCAGCCACACACACGGAGGAGCACAGAGGGAGGTTTTCTTAAGCCTGCTAGCCGACAAGGACCCTTTTCCATGGGGACATGCACCTTGGACGGCCAAATTTGCGATGTGGTTACACTTTTCAGCACCTGGCTGTTACTGGAGTCACCGTAGAAACACGCACCAACTACGTCACACCCGCGACCTGTCAGCAACACCATATACAGTATATATACAGTATGTACAGTATATGTATATGTGTGTGTATAGATATATATATATATAATCAATGAATTATATAAATATTGATCATTAATATGTTTATAATATTAATATGATGAAGCATTTTCTGTTTGATTATCCACTTTGTCCTAAGTCTGTCCAGGGTTTTAACTATTTAAAGATAAACAGAAAGACAGACAGACTCCTGGGTCCTGAGACACTAAATGATTTTTACCAGGTAACACCTCTGAGCAGTGGCGGAACAAGTCAGTGCCGGGGCCACATGACCAGGCCCCCCTCAAGGGTCGTCCGAGAGTTGTTGACGGGCCCCCTCAGAGAAATATCAGCTTTGCTGCTGTTCCTGTTAATATCAACAGTGAGCGTGTGCTTGCGAGTAACATTGATAACTGTTGGCAGTTTTAACTAGCTTTATTTTCTTATAATGACACTTCAGAAAACCACCATATCAAAATAAATGTAAACATTCAGATATTTGAAGCTGAACGCAGGGTTTGGGTTATAAAGTGCAAGAGCTCCTGCTTCTGTGGGCAAATCAGTGGCATGTAGTTGGACAAATCAAACGTCTGTGTGCAGTCACACGGCACCTCAACACGTTTTCAACCTCATGCCAAGCAGAGACATTCAAAGCATCCATGCACCCGCTTTCCAACACATGCGGAGATACAGATATGCAACACACACACACAGACACACATGAATGTGTCTACATTCAAAAACCTGCACACTCTTTGGCTTGCATGTTTAAGTCTGGCAAAAATCAAATCATCTAACAAAACAATTCTCATGCTAAATCAAATTTGCGTATGTAAATAACTCAAATCTGGCTGAGGAGACTGTGTGAAGTTCAGCTCAGAAATCACAGGCCGCACATTCGTACAGCCAAAGTCTTTACTCCTGTCCAGTGAGCACCTTGGGTCTGCTGTGTGTGTGTGTGTGTGTGTGTGTGTGTGTGCGCGCGCGTGTGTGTGTGTGTGCGCTTGTCTATGTGCGTGTGTGTGGAGGGTTTCCCACCTAAAAAACTAAATCCGAGCATGAAAAATCCCTGTAACGTATCCACATCGCTTCTAATCCCCATTTCCATCTTCATCTTCCTCCTCATCCTCCTCTTCCTCGCCTGGGCTATAAATGTCATCTGCCTGCAGGAGTCCATCCTCCTCTTCTTCATATTCCTCTTCTTCCTCTTCCTCCTCCTCTTCTTCCTCCTCCTCCTCCTCCTCCTCCTCACCCTCACTTCGCACCTCCTCCTCACTGCTGTCAAAGTCGTCCTCTTCCTCCTCCTCTTCCTCCTCTCCCTCCTCCTCCTCTGTGACCTCATGCT
>OMPJ01028033.1:35261-58072 GCA_900312935.1 Carapus acus
GAGACTGTGTGAAGTTCAGCTCAGAAATCACAGGCCGCACATTCGTACAGCCAAAGTCTTTACTCCTGTCCAGTGAGCACCTTGGGTCTGCTGTGTGTGTGTGTGTGTGTGTGTGTGTGTGCGCGCGCGTGTGTGTGTGTGTGTGCGCTTGTCTATGTGCGTGTGTGTGGAGGGTTTCCCACCTAAAAAACTAAATCCGAGCATGAAAAATCCCTGTAACGTATCCACATCGCTTCTAATCCCCATTTCCATCTTCATCTTCCTCCTCCTCCTCCTCCTCCTCCTCCTCCTCCTCACCCTCACTTCGCACCTCCTCCTCACTGCTGTCAAAGTCGTCCTCTTCCTCCTCCTCTTCCTCCTCTCCCTCCTCCTCCTCTGTGACCTCATGCTCATCTTCCTCTTCCTCTGTGTCTGGATGTTGGCCTGAAAAGGTTGGCAGAGTGCACAACAGGGATGATTTGCAAGTGCACGTGTATGCGTGTGTGTGTGTGTGTGTGTGTGTGTGTGTGTGTGTGCACACTCATGTGAACTCTTACACAGGGAATTAATGGCAGCGACGATATGAGACTGAAGCTCCTCATCAAGAAACTTCCTCATCTCTTCCTCCATTATAGCACCAAGTATGTCTGTCTCCATGTCCACATACTCTGGGTAGAACATGGTTTTCCTTAGCTGCCGACGACACCTGTGACACACACACACACACACAGGTGAGGATTACTGATTCAGCCTTTTAGTGCAGAGTAACAGCGAACTATAGAGGTGAAACAGCCACACAAGGCGAGACTCACTGCTTTCCCGTTGTCTTGTAGGCCTACAAAAGAGAATTAGAACAATGATGCTGTGACATACAAACGCTGATGTCCAAAACTGTCTCCACTGTGCGTGACTGCGTGTGTGTGAATGCATGATTAACCTCGATGAAGCGAAACGGGTCGTTTTCCTCCATGAGACCCTCGATGCCTCTGCGGACCTCCTGCAAGCGCATCTGGTCCCTGCAGATTCTGCTGATGTTCTTCTGGATGGCTGGCCCATTGGTGTCACAGTGCGCCCGCGTGCCCTCACGTAGCCGCGCCACAAAGCGCACAGCTTTGGTCTTGATGTCCTCGCCCAGCGTGTACAGGCACTGGTCACAGTCCTCCATGAACTTCTGCATGAGAGGAGCAGGACAGGGGTGAGGAGCCTCCGTCCACGAGGCAGACTTGGGCGGGACAAATGGACTCATTCACACACACTGGGCTGCAGTGTCATAGTTATGTTGCTATCCATGGTCCTGAAACATCAAAACAGTGTGTCCACCAGTGCCCTCCACCTATTTTGGGCCCAGTCTTAGATTTTACTGTAAAAAAATCATACAGCACATCGCAACACAAGATTTAAAGAGTGCTGGTCTATGTATAACTGGCAAATAGAACCCCTGAAATCTTAATGTTGGTGACCCAGATACACAGGTTTACAAGCTATCTGCTGCCATCTAGTGATACAATGTTTAACTGTTCTTCCTGTTAAGTCATTCATACTGACAAATCAAGAGCAAGAATTTTATATTAAAAGCATAAGAAATAGATTTTTTAGATCGACAGTGTAAAACTGGATAATTTCCTAAGGTACTCTGGACGGTCTCTCTCACGGCACGCAACTGAGCAGCAGTCTGGTGGTTAAGAATCACCTATGTCTGTGTGTGTGCGTGTGTGTTTGTGCGTGCGTGCGTGCGTGTGCGCGATGTTGGGTGCCTTTGTTTACCTTGTTCTGCATCTCCTTCTCCTTCTGCTCGTGCAACTTCTTCTCTGCCATGCTATGCTTCCTGTCCACCCTGTACAGCTGCTTGTCCAGCGAACCCTGCTTGGTGACAGCAAACACAACACACTTAACACACTGTATGTATAAACATATGAAGCAGGCTTTTGTTGTTCATGCAGGACATCTCTCAAAAGTCATGACTTGGCATCTCACCACCAACCGTTCTCCTTTCCCCGTTTGGGTTGTAGGCCAGTCTCAGAGCTGCAGCTAGGTGAACGGCAGATATGCTTTTTTGGTGCAGGCGCAGTTGTGTGATCGAAACATGTACCCATTTCACCGCAACTGCAGACTGTCTCTAAAATGGCGCAATCGCACAAGAGGCTCCATGGCATTTGGTGACGGGCCACATTGACACTCGCATGTCTCACTGGCCTCCATATTTGCCATGCCAAATTCTGCCACTTCAGTGGTGATATGGGGACACTCACATCCAGGGAGAAGAAAGTGTTACGTCTTCTTAAAAATATTCAATATTTCAACCCTTCACTCAAGAGCAGCTTAGTGGGTCACTTTCTGTGAGAAGTATTAGGTTACACAGCATGACCTGGACGTGATGATGGGATTCCAGACTAGTGGTCACATGACTTCATTCACTCTGGAACACAAACACCCGAGTGAGGTCATTCAGTGGGATTCCAGGCCCTTCCCTGTGCTCGCTAAACAATTGACCACCGCCTTTTGTATGTGCTCCTGTCACAAGGCTTTCTGGAGTGTGTTGGGCACTACTTCTTCGTCATTGAACAGTTGCTGCTCCGCTCATCTAAGGGCCTGAGGTGCACAAAGACCTGGTCCTGTTCCTACTGTGTGGGCACTGCACCTTCAGGTCCTTCATGGTGTTCTTCAGGGTCTTGATAGTGTGACCCGAGTGGCCTCCCTCAATGGTGCAGGCGTTGCACACACACACTTTGTCATCCATGCAGTAGTACCTGGAATAAGACGCACATCAAATGAGTGAGATGGCTGCACGCCATGTGTGGTTTTTGCAATAAACTATCGTGCCATGTAACCTGTAAATCTCGTCGTGGTCGGGGCATTTTCTCTTCCACAAGTCATTGACAGGTTCCGTCAGCAGATGCTCCTTGAAGGCTGGAAGCTCCAGGTGAGGCCTCACATGCTGCTGGCACATTGACACCTCACACTTTAGGCACGTCTTGACAGCAAGCGTGGGCGTGGTGACGGGCTGATCTGCGGGCTTCCTGGCAGCAGAGGGCCCCTCCTCAGCACAGCAGCTCGTGGCCTCCGCAGCCACAGCGGGACAATAGTCACATGGCACAGCCTGCAGAGTCTTCACCTGCTGGGTTGCCAGGGAGGAAGATGGTGGCTCTTGAAATTTTGAGGCGGAAGCATCCTCCATCCTGCATCGATGTCTATAGTCGTCAGCAATGTTGGCAAGTTTGAAGTTTCTCTGGAAGATGGTGCCCGAACGATGGCTATCGCGGCACTCTGGGCAACGAAAACGGCCTCGCTCCGACTGATGCTTCAAGCGGTTAAGGCAGTTTCTACAAAAGTTGTGGCCACAGGGAAGCTGGTGGGGGTCACGGTACAAGTCCAGGCACACCGGACATGTCAGCTCTCCCTGCAGGATGGTGGAGTGACCCAACTGGGATGACGCCATCCTGGAATCCTGATGTGAAGGGGCAATGAACTGCAGGGGTAGGGAGGTCAAGATGACAAGACATAAGTGTAAAATAAAAAACATAAAAAAACTAAGAAGTGACAATTATGGAGCCATTTCAGGTCAGATATACACCTAAGGTGTCTGGCATGGTATGCCTGAACCAATTTACAATGAATCAGGGCCCAAGCACACAAAATTGTTCTTGAGCAAAACAAGACTCAACAGGGCCACAAAAGCAAACTAAAACAATGAAACCTTACTCAACAGATTGTCTAAAAGTTCCAGAAACCCTGTTCCTGCTCAGAAAGAACAATTGATTCCGATTCCATACAGTCTGTATTGTTTCCTAGTCGCCATATTAGTGCACCGCTGCTCAGCATTACCTTCAATCATTCATTGGAAAAGACGGATTCGTCGCTGTTACATTCAGGGGCAAAAAAATAGAAACTTTACAGGCTAACCCTGTTGACCACGTTATCAGCCTGTAACACGACATAGTTCATCGTGGCATCATCAGAACAAAGTACAACACTGACGTCACACGACCGATACAACACGAGAGCGAAGTGACGCGTTCAAGGACAAAATTAATATTTTTACACAGAAACATCACAGAATGTCTTTTTTCCCCATTGTCGAATTTCAACAATTCACTTCTCAATCTAACTTGTTGGAAGACAGGATTGACAAAATTTTTCGGTCCGCACAATTTCAATTGAACACTGCAGACGACCAAAAAATTGAAAGTGAAATTGCTGTGTCAAAAAACATCTATGGTTTTTATGAGGTGGCTCTCTATCAGTTAGCTACGGTGCTAGCCACACTATAATCACAGTTAATTTGCCGTGGAGACGAGGATTGGATCACAACTTACCCAAATAAAGCAGGAGATTATCCTTCCTTCATACGAATATAGCACGAAACTCCGAAGTGAAGATATTCGGTAATATTACAAATCAGTGAGGTATGTAGGTGCACCTGCCGAGGCTAGCAATAACGACTCGGTCCGGTAACGGCAACTCGGCTCTGCGTTTTTCGCCACAAATCGCCCACCACAAATTGTTGGGACCCGGAAAACATGTCCGTCACAGAGTGTTTAGTATGTCATCTAGAGATTTCGTCATTTAACGCACATTTGGCCCAGGCGCGGTGCGGCTAACGTTTACTCTTACCGCAGCCGGTCTGGTCTCTGCGGGGAAAATGCAACATTCATGGATCATCGGAAATTCCCGCTTCAACAACCAATACTGCCCGATCTCATTGGCCGGGAATTTTACAAATTAGAAACATCGCGTCATATTCTCACAATACTGTATCTCAATCATTGGTGAGATCCGATAGTTTCCTCCTCCATTATTTCAGAATATGTCTATCTTTTTTTTATATAGCAACATCAAGCAAAAACATCTCACATTTGATTTATGAACCCTTTAGCTCAAATACGGTATCAACAGATTGTGGAGTTTTCCCTCCACCCTCCAGCATTTGTGTTAATAAATCCAACAACAATTTCCTTTTTGAGTGTGTATGTCCCTTAACCTCCTGCCCTACTTCACCCTCATGGTCTCTCGGCTTATGCGCCTCCTCGCTGGCATCATGCAAACTGCGTCCCTTGGACTTCTTCCTCTGTTTCGTTCTGCTCTATTGGTAGTTCCAACTCACTTGTTGATGGTTAAACAGCATTTTTGTTCATTGTGCATGATTAAAATGCGTGATGCTTCACATGATGTCACCGTCGCGGGTTGCCACGGTGTTAATCATGACATAATTGAGGATCCTAGATCCCGGTGCATATAAGGGCTCATTAATCCAAAGTGACTCGCTTAATGTCGTAGTTTAACTTTTCCTTTTCTTATGAATCAATTTATTTCATATTCGTCTCTAAAATTTGTTTGGCGACTTTATGGCATTCAAGATGAATTTATTTCCTGAGGATGTTTACTGTATTTTGCAGGGAAGTAATTTAACTTCTTTTCCGTGCCTTTAGCCGAGCAGCTATGCGGATTATGAATTCGGTGCCTCGCTGGAGGAAATTTAGTTTAATGACCACAGGTGTAAATTGACGATTAGGTGTGGGGATGGTGTGTGGGGTTTGGCATGGAGAACAGCAGGAGGCAGTGTTGTCCTTTGTAATGCAGCTTCTTGAGTCTTTGCTACTGTTTAACACAATCAGCGGCCGATTCGGGATACCGGGTCTGGCTGCAAAGCGTCTATCCTGGAGGATACTAGGGGCGCTATTTTGCCTTAATTTGTATCGGTCAATAAAGGCTCGATATCACGTCTTTACCTTCAAGTCCTCTTGGGTTGTTGAGGCTCATTTGAATCCGACTGTGTTCGATTTATAAAAGCACAGAATCAACTTTTATTTTGGTGTGACTTTGGTCTCACCCTATTCAGAGCACTGCAGTCACTGCCGTGGACTTCCTAACTTCTCAACAAATTACACTGAACAAAATCAAGAGCCAACACTTCAGTTTGGAGAGTCTTTGTTAGAGAAAAAGCATCACAAACCATTCCAAATGGCTGACCATGTCCTTGGTCATTGTACAAATCAATGTTAAAACCTGCAAATCAAGAAAATATACAGTCAATGTAGCCTGTTGAAAAGGTGTGTTGGTGATAGGAGAATGGCTGGAATGCACCAAATACTATAGAACGGAAGGATATCATGTGACTACACAAGGAGCATTTGAGGAACTTAACCATCCATTTTGAATTTGGCATTTGTTGCCAGACCTGAAGACAGCTGTCACCCACTATCGAGGGAAAGTGCAGTGAGCCGTGCAGCAAATGTGTCTGAATTTGTATATATTTTAACAGGGGGTGACAAACATACAGACAAAACATCAACATTAACTTTCCAGGAAATATAAATGGGATGAATGTCTGTTTTGTTTTGTTTTTTTGACTGTCCGCTTACTACAGTTGCACAACTGATTTGGTGAGAAGCCTTCGGCCAGGAATACTTGGGGGTCACACCCCATTTGATTTTATGTTTGTAGTATCAAATCTTGCATGATTTGTTGGTACTATCAGTCTTTATTGACGCCCTCTCCCCGTAGTCATCCTCTGCCTGTGTTAAGCAAGGGAAAGTTCCCTCTATTTGTCTTTAGTCTGCGTGCCCCATGCCAGCCAGTGCAGCGGTGAACTGGATGACACATCTGTGTGTGTAAACCAGCAGTGCACTCCAAGTGAAGAGGGGACACTCTGCAGAGTGAGAAGTCAGCAGGGGATTACAGTGACCAAGCAGACAGTCCACCCATCACAAAAATGTCTTCGATCTCTCCGGGTCATCAACATGCCTCCGACGAGCAAAGGACTGTCTGAGTCATATCGACCTACAACGGTCGCACAAGAGACCCATTTCACTCAGTAAATCGCCGTCTCCATATGTGGTCCCCAAGTCTGGTTAACAGTCCTACAACAAGTAAACAAAGTGCAGCTTCTATGATTCTTATGTTGATTTCTGCTGCTCCGCTCAGCCTGTGTGTTCAGTGAAAGTGACAGTCAGTCCACTGAAGAAAGCTGAAGAGTCTTTGCTCTTGGTCCCCATCGGACGGTGAGATCAGGATGCTCTGCAAATGTGCCATGATTTGTAGCTTCCAGTGATGAGAAAATCCAGCAACAGGCCTCAGTCTTGTGTGTATTTGAGTTTGTGGGTGTGTGTCTTCTTTTGACAAACCTTTTGAAAAAGAAACAATTAATTTGAGAGGTCCCACTTCTTCTGTTCATGGACCATAAAACCTCTGCTGATGGTGGAAACTAAGATGGAGAAATTGGTTCCAAAAGAATAAAAGTTTTGTAACCACTGTTCTGCATCTGAGTGGTTTCTAATCTGTTCAGCCAGGTGAGTCTGCATCAGATCCCCCTTCCAACCTAATCCTGCTCTCTCCCTTTGTCCATGGTGTCCTGTCATTAGTCAGGCATGTCGATACACAGTTTGGGCGGTGGGACAAAATATTTCCCAGGACTCTGTGTGATCACCACGCCGGTCTTCTTGTGGAACATCGGTGCAATCTTGGGTGGTGGCTCATGTACAGGCAGATCCTCAACAGACTCGGGGTCTTCGCTGCGTTGGAGGTCGTAGGACACGTTGCCGTACTCACGCAGGAACGGCAGCAGTTCCAGCAGAAAGTGGCAAAAGTCTTTGCGAATGCCGAACCACCCTGCAGAGACGGAGAGCCATGTTCACTCAGAGGATACACACTTATTCCAAAACAAAAAAATATATCTCTTAATACTCACAATGGTTTCCTCCTTTCTGACCAAAGGTGGTGGCCATGAGTGTGAGAAGCGAGAGCCAGAGGGGCACAAACACACACACGTTACTCAGGCGGTTGTGTTCATCCAGCTTGTGAACCAGCAGGATCTGAAATGACACACACACAAACAGTCAGTGTATAAGGAAAGTGTGGACAGTGCGTGAATCAAATCTACACACAGTACAGCCAGGAAGGCGTACACGACATCACACCTCAAAGGTGAGAAGTGGTACGACGATAGTCATCCAGCTGATCGCCATGGTGATATGAGTTCGTCGCTGCTCTGCGATGATGTCAATGGAGCGAAGGAAGAGGACAGACCAGATGATGTAGTAGAGGACAACAAGGCACAGGAAAGACATCAGGATCCAAAGAGGGACACACACAACCTGCAAAAAACAACATACAGACTTAAACAAACATACACTCAAGCATCTTGACTGTGTATGACGCAGATGTCTCCCTTGGGGAGAAGAGTATTCAGCCTCTCACCAGCCAGGGCCAGTCGATGATCTTGTCCAACTTCAGTGCGATGAAGATGAACTGGAGAATATTGACCGAGCACAGGACCTCCAGCTGAGTGGACAGCAGGAACGAGGTTAGTGCAACTCGCAACCAGTCCCACATTTACTTTTGCAAATTACTACATTATGCTGCTGGGTGCCTCTGAGCCTTTTATACAGGCAGTATCTGCGGGCACCACTGTTGCTCATTCAGTCTTTTAACACCATACCTCAAGAGAGCGGTCGTGACGGAAGCCCCACACACAGGCTGCCACAGACACAGGCGAAACGAAGAAAAGGGGCATGAAGACGAGCAGCCAGAAGTAGGTGCCCCTGGCCACGCGGTCACACACCAGAACTTCGAACATCAGCAACAGCACGTGTAACCCGACAGCAATCAGCATGGCCTTGAACTCCACGCACGTCTCGCCCTCAGCCCTGACACATAAAACAGGAAAAGGGAAATTGAGCATCACAGAGTTTGCCCCACAATGACTTAAGGAGGAGCGATGATACAAATTAGTGATCCTGTTTGAAAAAAGGAATTTGCAAATAGAAACACTGCTTCCTGGTCTGATCTGTCTCACATTCTCTCTTTCACCTGTACACAATCCTTTCAAACACCTGATTGATAGCATCCATTTCCTGATATGCAATTACAATGTGTTTGGAACCCTCTGTCTGAAATTATCCATTTCCTCACTGGTAGATTTCTTGCTCAGATTTATGTAGTGGGTGTGTTTCACATTCACCCCACGACGCCTTTCTCATCAAGTGCCACTGATGTCAATATATATTGGTCTTTCAGAGCTGTATGCTTTGAAATCAGACAAATTTCATACAGCGCACACATAAGATCAAATAGTTTCATGTTGTTAATATACCCATTACTCCCTCAATAGTGCATGAAAACAATTTTACATCTGTTTCAAGAATTACCTGTAAATGCAGACAAGTTGTGTGCATGTGTGTACCTGTACTGGGGGTTGTGTGCCCACACCCCTGTGCCCACTGAGGCCCCAATGATGACCAGAAGTTTCCACAGCCATATTGGGGTGAACACGGCCCAGTAGCTCCACTGGATGACCCCATCCAGCCTCAAGGACAGCAAGACCGAAAACAGCAGCAAGCACGAATATATCAGGAACTTACTGCAAAAGAGAACAGCCGAATGATGGACATTTAAACATTTGGGTATCTCAGTGTATCTTTGGATAACCTTCACGGAGAAATGTTGGGCAGCAGAGATGCAACTAACACGATTAAAGCTCCAGGTGAAGCTAGTTTACGCATCACATTATGTCAACATTGGCCTTGAATTGATCGCAGTCGTTGTTTAAAGTAGGTAAGAAGACGCTGAAGGGCTTTGGGCCTCAAATGTTGGGATGGATCAACACATCAACGAAATAGCTGGCGAAATGTTAGATAAATAAACTGCTGGCTTAAATGATCGCTAGTCTTTCAACGTTTCGATGTCCTTTGATTTCAGAGGGTGACATTTCTGAGAATTGCTTACGAGAAGGACAGAGAACAATGTGCAACATTTTAAGTGCAATCCGGTCAGTTTCATGTGAAAGAATCAACGGCGATGGCTAATCCACACTCATGCTAACGTACCTAGCATGTTAGCTATATATAGCTAGACATCGAGGTGAAAATTAACATGTTCCATCGGTAGCACATAAAAATGACAAAACAACAAGAAGTATCATTGCGGCTTTCGTTGAGAGCAACACCACCAACGTCTCGAATGCGTCTCAAGTGCGTTTAACCAGCAAAGTCAAAAACGGTCGTGTCGGGCGATGTCCGCCCAACAAAGGCCGCGTCTAAGCCTCTACCTGGGATTGAAATCCTGAAAAAGTCCCCTTAAATTCATGTCGTTACAGCAGCGTGGTGGACGACTTCGGCCTTCACATCACAACGTTACATCGCTCGAGATCCGTGTGGGCTCCTCGGCCTGAGCTCCGTGTGCGGTGTTCCGGCTGCGCTGGCTGAGTTCGGCTCCCTCGTTTGTTTTGGTATCAGCCTTCGTCTCCGTGTTGCAGAGCACCGGCGAGAGCAGAGTCCCGCCTGCCGTCTCCAGCGCACCACCACCCCGGTCAACGCGGAACCCTGACCCGGGGAAACCGAAACACAAAGCAATCCAAGTAGTCACTGCTGTTTCCAAAGCACCAAAGCGGTGTTTCCAAACCACCAAAGTGGTTTTTCCAAACCGTTTGTTGTATATTTCCAAATCACTTTTGTCCGCTATTGTTGCTTTTTCGGGAGGGTTGGGAACGAACCGACTTTTAAAGACCGTGGGAATTCTGTAATTTACTGTATGTGCGGTGTAACTGTGAATTGGGTGCCCTATTAGGATAACTCCCCATACCCACACGGTCACCCAAAAACGGAGAGATGATAGCTCCCCTGTGTTTGCAACCTGGAGTTTGGAAAATCCATTTTTGGGGAGGGGTCAGTCTTTTTGAGGAGGGGTCCATGTGGGGGTGGTGGGGTCCCCACTTTCCAGCATGAAGGGAGTCTGCTTTGATTTTTGGGAACCCCTGACACAGACATGTGGGGTCCCTCCCCCTGTCCCCCCGGACCTCATAGAGGGGTCTCCCCCTACAGCTGGAATGGGGGACCCTCACTTTGGGGCTCACTTGAGGGAAGGCTGGGGAACCTGGCATGCGGCGCTCACCGCTTTTGGATGAGCAGAAAAACCATGCCCGATTTCATGTCAGAGTCCACAGAAAAAGTCACAAACTTCTTATGTGGCATCGCTGGACGCGACGACATTTGCGTCCTGTTGGTTGCTCCTTTGAGAAGTTTTCACAGCTCCGAAAAACAGGCCGCCGCTTTGCTCAGTTTTACACGGAGCAAGCCTGATAGGTTGTTAGTGAAAATTTTCAGTGAGGGCGGGGCAGAGTCGGAGGCATTCCCGGTATTTTGAGTTTTTCGGTTACAGCACAGTATATAGCTGACTTCAGGAGCTCAGCCTCCTCATTCTATGACATCGCAAGATGTCCGTCATGTCACTTGTTGTGGCCCCGCTCGTCGTCCTCACTGTGGCTTCTCTAGTGACGCCCGGCAGTGCCCGACACCTCCAGGTCACCGTCGGTGACAGAGTGCCTCTCTTTGAGGGCACTGTGACTGTGGGGTGTGGAGGCGGCCGGGACACTTCTCTGAGGCACTGCTCACGGGGTGACAACTGTCCCGTAGTGGCTTGGCTCTCCCAGGGGCTGTGGACAGTGGAGAGCAGCCACACCGGCCGGGTGAGCGGCGGCTCCTCTGTCACGCTCAGTCCCGCAAGTTTCAATGACAACGGTGTGTTCGAGGTGACCTGCAATGATGGCACGGAGGTCGATCGACTGGATCTAAGGGTCGTTTATGCTGAGAAGACACCAGTGCAGATTGGGCACAATGTCTCTTTCCCCTGCTTCATCTACTCCGCCGATCGGCCCCCACCGTCTGTTCTCTGGAAGAAGAACGACGAGAGTGTGTTTGAGTCTGGTGGCACATCCACGAAGCCCATTTATGGCGCGGGGTTCGAAAACAGAGTGTCGGTGCGCGGTTACGCGGCGGGGGACATGTCCATGGAGTTGATTGGCGTCAAGCCCGAGGATGCGGGCGTCTACTCCTGCTGCAGTGTGAAAGGAAAGGATACGAACGGAGAACACATCACTACTAGGAGGCTGACAGTCATCAACACCACATCAGACCCTGCAACAAACCAGGTGGGCCCGAATGAACAGGATAGTTCCCTCAGATCCAGGGTGGCATTTAAGAACTCAGCATACTTCCAAGTGTTTTTTACTACTGTAATCTCGAATCCTACACACTGTATATTGACATACTTAACATAGAGGTAAATGTTACACACATACACTGTGAGCAACCTCCTGGGGTTAAGATTTCAGACTTAATTTTGTGTCTCCCCCTCTGTCCACCAGCCCTGCACGAATCAGATCCAGTCAGATTTTAGTTTTTTGGTCTAATATGGCTCTTTCAACATTTTGGGTTGCCGACCCCTGGTGTAGACAGTCATTAAAAAAGGTTTAAATCAACCAAACGACATTTTAAATGGGAGTAAGACTGGAGAACTTTGGTTGGGATCGCAGAGGTGTTCCAAATATGCTACCCTCCACATCACACATGATATCGCATATTTCAGCGTTCTCGAATGGTGTTTTTGCGACCGCACGCAGAATGGTCAGTTTTTATTTGAAGAACGCCAACAACACATTACCGCACGAGAGGAGGGCTCTACCGTATCAAACTCGGGTGTTGATTCGTATACGGGTATTTGTAAAATGTAGATATTTTCGTCAACATTAAGGGTTTGATTTGTACACACGATCATGAGTGAGTCGAGTATATACGGTAATTGACAGTTTCTTCAGATCCAGGGTGGCATTTAAGAACGCGGCATATACATTCAAGTGTTTTTTACCACTGTATTCTCGAATCCAACACACTGTATATCGACATGCTTAACATAGATGTAAATATTACGCACGTACATTGTGAGCAGTCACCTGGGGTTAAGTTTTCAGACTTAATTTTGTGTCGCCCTCTCTGTCCCACCAGATCCCCGCGTGGTTACTCGCTTTCATCCCTGTTTCCATCAGCCCCGGCCTCTACTTCTGCCTCGTCTTCAGCTTCGGCTTCGTCCTCTGCCTCTGCCTCTGCCTCCGCACCAAAGTCACCCCAACGGCTTTTTGTGACCGCTTGAGGAACCTCACACACACACGTGTCCCTCGCGATGACCCAAGGCAGGGCCCCGTCAGCAATTCGGCCATAAATCTTCAGATTGTCTCTACTCAGGCCAGTGGCCATCCTTCATGACGTCACCTGAGGACATGTGGGCATTCAATCAGGAATCAGGAATCTTTATTGTCATTACAACGATTCCATCCAAATTGAGACTGGCACTTTTATCCAGATTAAACACACTCATGAAACTCTGTTCTACAAGACCAATGGTTTGAAAACCTTATTGGGGGTGCCTGTCACAGCAATTGCATTGTTACCCCTTCATAAGCATGTTCATCATTGAATCAGATTTTAAGGTAACAAAGCTTTACCAAACAGCTAAATAATGTAATCTGATGCAGCAATGAAAAAAGTTGCTGGCAAATCGAGGGCAGTCGATTTGATGATGGCGGACAAAAACAGCCTTACATTGCTGAATTTACTGGGTGCGTCAAGAGTGTAGATGCACACAGTCTAGGGTCTAGGCCCCAGGCCCCTGTCCAGGCTCGAGGGTCTTAACAAATCCAGCTTAAGAGCCACTGATCTTGACCATCACTCTGGGACAGGGCCAGCCTTACGAGGATAGAGGTTCTGTCTTGCAGCTGCCGGTCCTGAGGTCTCCTTTTTCCCCGGGGCACCTCTGTATTACCTTTTTGTGGTGGGGGTGATCTTCCTTTGGAAGTATCTGCGTGTGTTTTGTAAATCTGCGTGTGTTTTGTAAATCAAACAAAAAATATTTATATATTGCTGATGATTTAACTATGTTTTAAGATTTTGTAACCGCTGAAATGAATGCATTTGATCAATGATAGGAGATGATTTGTACAATTTTCACTGTATTTGCATGAATAAATGAAGAGATCTGTGCAAAAAAAAAAAAAAGGAATTGACACGTGACATTATCTGGTCCAAATTATGACAACTGGAACATCAAAAGCAGTTTTCCCACTGTTGGCACCTACAAAGACCTAATAGTTAACACACACTTGCAAACAAAAGCACCAGAGCTTGTTCACGAAGTTGAGCTCAGGGTTAATGGCTGCACTTTAATAGAGGGAATATACAACAGGAAAAGTACAAACCATTGAGGGTCACGCATGGTGTTTAGGAAGCCAAATTCAAAGCTGCATGCTTATGGGGGGGAATGTCTAAGGAAATGCAGCCACGCTGGAATGCTGCCCTATTTCTCTCCGTTCATCTATGGTTTTGTACAGCCATCCCTCTCTTACACGCGCACACACACATGAGGTTACACACTAGCATTAAAAAATAACACACTAATAAGTTGATAAATAACGCGATTAGTAGAGCTCAATTGCGGAAACAACAAGCAAAGCGACAGAAAAAATGTTGGCAATTTATATCTTGTAACAGAACATGAAAAAGGAATGTGAGGTGCTAGACGGGGACACTCAAACCTGTGAGCGTCCATCACTTCGTTGACACACCATTCCACCATTCGTTTACACACCGGGTGTGATGGGGTGACACACACACACACCTAAGATGTCATGGTAATCTGCCCTTCCCTCTCAACATCTGAGAAATACTTGTGATGCAAATCTGAAAAATCTGAACTTCCAGACCAGAACTTGCTTGTCATAAAACCCCTGCCCTTCCTCTGTCCGCCATCAGTGCACCAGCTCCAGCTGACTGGAGGAGAAGGGCAGGACTCCGCTCACATAGTAGGCGATGCCAAGGGAGAGCAGCGCTATGACCACCAACAACAGCAGCACACGCCAAAAGCCCAGGTCCTCCACAAACTCCTGCCAGGTGGTCCTGAAGCTGGACAAGACCCCCTCACTGCTCTGCAGGTTGGGGTTGAGCAAAGAGTGGCTCTCCATGGCACTGGAAGACAGACACAAACCAGAGGAACAAATGTTACAGGTCAATCATGTCATCATGGTTAAAATCTAATGAACGAAGTGGGAATAACTGATGTCAGTGGGATGTCCAAGTACAACAGCTACAGGTCATTTTTAACTGTGTTCTGTAGAGTGTTGTTAGTGGCTTCAGCTCTCTGGTCTCCTTTGGGTCAGCGTCTGGTTCAGGACCCCGTCTATAGCTTGTACCTTTCGCTCTCTGCCATCTGCATGGTCTCCAGTTTAGAGTGAGGCCCCCTATTAAAGCCCTTCACTTCTTGTTCCTCCAATCCCTCCAAGAGGCGGATGGCATCTTTGTTGACGCCACGTCTTTTCGCCAGCACCAGGGGGGTTGATCCATTGTGATTACTGTCACAGAGACACAGGCAGATATAAACCAAAGAACAGGCACATTATGGATTTCGCTAAACACCAGATGACCAGGATGATCAGATGATGCAGGACCAAATGACAGACACAAGCCGTAAAAATGTCCAATAGTCAATTGGGATTACTTTGTGGCAGAACACATCAGATGAACTTACTTGTTAACTCATTTGAACCTTGACTTGACTCAACTGAAAGTGTTTGCTGTGGGATTCACTTCTTTTTCATTGGGTGTTTTTCATTCTCCTTGAACATTGAGTATGAAGTATAACAGAAAACAAATAGCTTGTTTGTTTGCCCAAACGTGGCAAACAAAGCTGATCTTGGCCAAACTTGGTGAGTGAAATGCTTGCAATCAACTGATGCTGGGGAGTAAATCTGCGCATCACTGTTGGGAAATATTAAGCAACCTTTTCTGACTGTGTATTCAAAAATTAATGTGTTCTTGACTGTGCATTCATATCAGTTGAGGTCAAAAACAAATGCACAAAAATGTGTCACGTTTAGACCCCATGCAACCCTACGCAGGTCAGAATTCATCATCACCCCACATCCTAAACTAGTCTGTGTCTTACCAGATGTCAATCTTAAGCCCATTGGAAACCAAGAACTGAATGGTGTCCACGTGTCCACACAGATGCAGTGCCGTGTTGCCTTGGTAATCAGTCGCCAAAAGATCGGCGCCAAACTTGTGCAGCAGTCGGCATATCTCTACGTTCCCACGGGCAGCGGCGAGGTGCAGACCAGTGCGGCCGCGATTATCACGGATATTGGGATCACACCCTGTCTCCAAAAGTCTCTTGGCAAAGGCCAAGTCTCCATCAATGCAGGCCTGAAGCAAAGGCACGTTGGTCTGCGACGAGTCGTTGATGAAGACATAGGACATGTCCGAGTGGGTGTCAGAAAATTCCAGCGTACCTGTGTACATGACAGGGAAAGAAAGTACAATTAAGGTCAATGATAGACTGCTGTGCCTTTATGCAGACACACAAATATCAACAACATCCCAGTGGGATCAATATGGATCTCACATTGTTATTATTGACACGACGCCCTGACTGCCAAGATTCTGTTTGACGGTCGAGGGAAGATCACCCCATATTTTGGATATCACCCTCAAAAATCTGTTTGCCGATTCGATTACAATGACATTGTGTCAATTGGCTAAGTCACGGCGGGTGAGTGTGTTATCTGCCATTACTACGTTCCATCAATGTTGACACAAGCGTTATGATATATAGCACCTGCATCATGCCGAAAATCCAGTAAATCCAGATATCATTCGTCAGATTTTTTTTGGCTAGTTCGAGCTAACAAGGCTAACGTTAGCGCGTATGGTAGGCGATCGTTTCGTCTGCCTCTGAAACATTATGGAGCTCTGTTTGTAAAATAGGGAGGGATTAATATTAACGTGGGAGTTGTTATCTACCTGTTAATATTTCCACGATCAGGCGAGAAAAATAGACTCCGCTTTTCTGCGAGTTAGCTAGCGCTGTTTTGATGTTGTGATGTTAGCAGATACTCTTCTTCTACTTTTCCCGAGGACCGTCGAGGTGTTTGTCGCCTCCATGTGTTTATAAAACTGCATCGCCATAATTTTGCCCTCGGTGTCCGTTGCAACGCCTGATCGTCCCATTTGTTTTGGAGATTGTCACATAAAAAAATCTTGTCTTATCTCAATTGTAAGTCTCTGGTCCATTGGCTCCAATGTAACATTTTCCATTTTTTTCAATCAACCCATTAATAGAACAGCAAAGAGATGACCTCCCTTCTTATTCCCTATTTTTTTTTGTGACACACAAATACAATGTGAAAAACTCTATGGTGAAAACATACACAACAAACACTGTACTATCCCCTCTTAACATCACTGCTGAACAAGGCAACATGGCACTGACTTTGAAATTCTTTTTTTTTTTTGCATTTGCAAGTTGTGAACTGGACCCTAAGACAGATGAATATCACTCACACTCTTTTGAAATTTGTTAGTTTGAAGTCTTTATTTCAAATTGTGAGAGCACAGAAATACACATTACAGTAACAGACATAGTACTGCCATTTTTCTATAGATCCTCTTTGAGGAAAACTGCATTTTTTTCTGTCACTCGAGGTACTTAAGAGTAAGTTGCTTGCATGTAGAACAAATTATAGATGCTGGTATGCTGATAGCTCATGATTGTGGACACAGGGTATTGTCGGGTTATGTCATTCAAAAATAATCACTTGTGGATATAATAATAAAACATGATCCTAAGAGCATTTCTTTTTTATATCATTTAATGTACACATTATTATCTCCCCATTCCCTCCCATCTCAGTAAATAAACCTATAAAACCAGGGGGTAGTACCATGACTTAGGTAAAATAATTACAGGCTAAATTACAAGAAGAAATTACCAACAAGTTAAGGGACAAGTTAAGCGAAAAAGACAACATAACGTGTACAGAGTAGCAAAAGCAGAGAGGAGCTGGAGCTCTGTGCTCCACACCGTGGCCATAGTGGTTACACATCACCCAGACGCGTTCGCTGTCCTCAGGTCAATGACGGCGGCAGATGGCTTTCACTCACAGAAATCAACCACTCAAACCACATCAAGATAAACCTACATGTAAATCAATAAATCCTGTCAGCCTTTTGTTTTCACCGTCATGGCCGCAATATCTCTAGAGGGAATGTACGCAAATTTACAGCCCTGCCTCTCTGCTTTCTAAGGACAGCGAAATCGCTGGGGCATTATTCAATAAAACATTCAAGAGTTTTGCTCTTAAATGCTTGCTGAGAAAGAGGCATGATGACAAGTTTTATGTACAACAATAATCAACATTCCAGCAGTGTGCTTGCCAAATGAGAATCCTTCCTGATACAATTTGTTGCAACTGTTTTGATTGTTGCAGTACAAACTGAATGAGTCATTGGATAAAAAAATGAACGTTTCATTACCTGAATCGCTGAGGTTTGCACCGAACAGTCAGTGGTTTGACTTTTTCCTATTGAAGCCTCTTGTTAGAATTGTGGATTTGGGGTTCACTCTTCCGACTTATTCTCAGACACACATACACATGCGCACAGATATATAAAATGAGTGTTTGTGGGAAAAAACTATTCAATCTACCCTTCTGAAGCTGTCCTGATTTGGGACCAACTGTAACAATTCACATCAGTGCAATATGTTCACCGTGTATATGAACAGGTTTCCTCATGCTGTCATCAAAGCCAAACGTGTTCAATGCGGTGCTTCGCCTGTCATTGCCTGGAAAAGTATTCCCCAGTCTGAATTGTAGCACCTTAGAGTCATCCATGACGCAGGCAAAGCTTTATCTGCCATTAACAAACTAAAGCTGAGGTGCCACACCACTGTGGTGTAGATGTGTATGAGTTCTGATTGGGTAAAGTTGGTATCTAGTCTGCTTGGATCAGATCAGGAGCCACTGCTGGCCCACCTGACGCAGACACCCGGCCTTTGCCAGGGCCCTGCGAGGTAGCCGGGAAAATGACAAGGAAGCAAACGATAACACACACAAATACACACATGTGCATACACTCACACATAACATCAGCAACAAGAACAACAATAGCACCATTGTCAGTGATAATCTAGAGACGAGCACTCACAGCAGGACCCTCATCTCTTTCACAAACATTTCTCTAGTAAGTTGGGTCAAAAACAGACAAACAAAAACAGACACACACAAAAAAAAGAACCGACAGCGCTCATCGTGCTGGACTCCGTGAGCCCCTGCGCTCGTTCAGACCCAGTCAGTCGTGATCTTGATGTTTTTTTAATACATTTCTTTATGAATCATCCAGACATTCAGGCAACGAAGAATCCTCATCACCTCCTCGTGTTTCAGTCTCCCGTCGCCTCCCCCGACTACAACAGCTTACTGCAGACTTGGCAGCGGCTGACCCTGGTGTGCTGCTGGCCGGCCTTCAGGGTTTCCTGTGGTGGCGATGCGACAAACTCCCTGTTGGGGTCCACAGTGGTGAGCCAGAAGCTATACTTGTTGGCAAAGTAGTGGCAGGTGCCCTTCTCGCCGTTGCATTCGATGAAGGGTGTCGCACGGAAATCCTCTAAGCAGGAGCCAGGGGACATCAGGGACTGGCCACCACCCTCAGCTCCTGCCGCCGTGTGCTATAGGACAGATCTCAGGTCAAATTTTGTCCATCGCATGTTTGCTACCCCATTTCTATCCTTTTGTGTTGTGTTTTATCTGATTTTATTCAGTTGAGATTTTGCTCTGTAAACTCTACAGACTGGCTTACCATGAGGAACGAGTATCCAATCCACAGACTCCTCCATCCTGGTGGACAGGTGGGGATGTTCATGTCCTGACTATGAACTGCCACAGCTTGAGATGGAGCCTCACAGACTGAGCACCTGAATCGGACACACACATACACACAAAATAAGTACATAGTTGCCTCCATACCTACTTTGCCTACTATGGTACAATGTAATGTCAACCTTCCAGTACTCAACGGTCTGTACCTGCTAATGTATGGCTGGATCTGCTGGTCAGCAACGGGCATCATGGGAATGGGTGCGGTGGTGGACAGCCAGTAGGACTTGTCGTTGCGGCTGGAGTAGTAGCAGATCTCATTTGGGGAGCAATAGATGAAGGGGATGGTGCTGAATCTGGGCAGGCAGGAGCCGGGCTGACCTGGAGAGAGAAAGGGGGGGGGTTATGAGAGTGAGGGACGAGCCTCATACCAAACACACACACACACACACACACGCAACTAGATTGTGACTGTTGGACTGCATTAGGGAACGGGTTCATACCAAGGTCCTGGTTGTGAGCCTTGTCCTGACCCTCCACGTACAGGAGGCTGTATCCATCCCAAAGCTTGGCCATGCCCTGAGGACACATAGGCACCTGGGCACTCTGGCTGTGTTTCACAAGGGTGTAGCCCACACTGGCACTGCGTCCGACTCCGCCGGGGGTGCCCGGACGTCCTTGTGCACCAGGGAGACCTTGTTTTGTGGATAGTTGGAGACATTAATGTAGTGTCAGAGTTTATACATGATGACAACTAAGAGCCCAACACAGACGATGAGATGAGAAAACCCAGGTACAAACCTTGTTCTCCAGATGGTCCAGGGAAACCAGGGGGTCCAGCGTCTCCGATTGGTCCAGAGAGACCAGGGCCTCCTGTTCTGCCCAGCTTTCCCACACCACCAGGTCGACCTTTTGGACCTGAAAATGGACATACATCTCCATCACCGTAGGTGTCATACCGATAGGTACGGTGACACAAACAACTGGGATAAAAATCTCACCAGGACGCCCAGGCATGCCTGGCTGACCGGGCTCCCCGGATGCACCAGAGCCTCCGTTCGGGCCTGGAAAACCGCTGTCACCAAATGGGCGACGGATCTCCACTGGTGGCAAAGCAATGCCAGGCTGACCCTTACGACCAGGAGGGCCTGCAGAGGAGGAGCACAGTTGCAGATGAGGAACAAATGGAAGATGTGACCTCTGAGGTCATCATCAGGAGAGTGGAGGCAACCTACCTCTTAGACCTTTAGGTCCTTTGCCGCCATAGTAACCAGGGTCACCAGGGAAACCCTTCAGACCGGGATTACCACTGAAACCAGTCTCACCTCTCTGTCCTGAAGAACCAAAAACAGAGATCATCTTATCAATCTATGGAGCTCTCTGGAAGTAAACACGATAAGATTAGTTTTACAGTTGGAGGCAAAATGAAAAATAAAAAGCCGGAATTTCCAAACAAATATAGCTGAATTTTGCAATTAAGCACTCCTCTTCCTCACCTTTCAAGCCTGGGCCTCCAGGGAATCCTGGACCTCCAGGACCAGCTGAGTCTCCTTTCCTACCAGGGGAGCCTGGGAAGCCAGGAAGACCAGCATCACCTCTGTCTCCCTGGGCTGTACCTGGGCCTGGGGGACCTGGTGGACCAGGTGGACCACGGAAACCTGGAGGAGAAGAGATGAAAAGATGAGGAGAGAAGAGAAATCATAGAGTAGACGAGACAAGAGGGAGAGGAGAGAAGAGGGGAGAAGAGGAAAGATAAGAAGAGGAGAAATGAGCACATAAGGGCTTTGGAGAGGTGAGGGGAGGAGAGGACAGGAGAGAGGGAGAGGAGAGAGGAAGAGGAGAGTAATCACCATATTCTCCGTCCAGTCCAGGGAGGCCAGGATCTCCAAGAGGTCCAGGGATGTCAGAGCCAACAGTTTGTCCACGAGGTCCAGGAAGCCCAGGGAATCCATTCAGTCCAGGAGCACCTAACGCACACACACACAGACAGAAACAACCACACACACACACACACATTCACTGCGTCATTACCCACGGTGGTGGGGGGATGATGATGGTTAAAAGGCTTGCAGCTGGGTAGCCTGTGCCACCTTGAACTCCTCTCTCTCCCTTCTGTCCTGGCTGTCCTGGTCCTCCTGGGTAGGACACCCCTCTCTCTCCCTTCAGCCCAGGAACACCATCGGCACCAGGTCGACCTCCCCCACTTCCTCCTAGATACGAACACAATTGAGAACATGACATAACGCATTCGAGCTGGAGAACAGTGTGTTGTGTGTGACTCGATAGGGGGACACAACACAGAGTAGCACCAGGTAAGAGTACGGCATAATCACCTGGTGTTCCTGGGAGACCTTTTGGTCCTGCGAGTCCATTGAGGCCATCCAAACCAGGAGATCCAGGCAAGCCTGCACGCACACAACAAAGAAAGTGAGTGTGCTTGTCACTATTCTGCCTCTTTCCCACGCATAAGGAGTACACAAGGTGTGTTTATTTTACCTTTAGCTCCTGGACCTGCAGGGCCTCCAGGCGGGCCAGGGGGACCATCTGATCCTCTTCCCCCTGGGTATCCAGGCTGACCCTTTGGCCCAGGGAAACCAGGCGAGCCTGCAGATAGAGGATGAGCCATCTGTCAGTACAAGCACAGCTTCCACAGGGCATCTGGAGGGAGGCGACTCAGGAGGTATGCCTCACCGGTCAGTCCAGGTCTTCCTGGTTCACCAGGAGCTCCCTTAGTTCCTGGGTAACCTGGATTTCCAGGGATGCCATTGTCTCCTGGTGCACCATTGTTCCCCGGGCCACCTGAGGACACGTAGATTGTAGTTTTTCAAATCCAAATAAGACAGACATCAGAATGAGGTTTGGTCAAGGGGGATAACAGTCACCTGAATATCCGGGATCTCCGGCCTGCCCTTTGGCGCCTGGAGCTCCAGGATAAGAAAATGAATCTCCTCTTATACCTGAGCAACAGAGAATGAGGCAGTGCATGAAGAGCAAACAGGTGGACAAGAGGACAGGAGCTATGGTGCAGTGAGCGTGCTTATGTAGGAGAGCCACACTAACCTTTGCCACCAGGTCGGCCAGGCTCTCCAGGGCCACCAGGGAGACCAGGTGCGCCATCATCACCCTGCAGACAACATGGCGGAGTAGTATGGCAAATATTCATATTGTTAGAGGAAGAAGAATGAGTAGAAGACGCTGGAACATACGTATGTATGTGTGTATGTGTGTGTGTGTGTGTGTGTGTGTGTGTGTGTGTGTGTGTGTGTGTGTGCGTGCTCCTCTCAGTAGGAGCAGATATTAGCCAGGCAGGCCTGCAGGCTGCTGGGTTGTATGGAAATGAGGCGGCACGCTGCTGGGAAGCAGG
>OMPJ01028036.1:0-21753 GCA_900312935.1 Carapus acus
TTTCATGTTGTTGACGCCAAATTCTGACCCTACCATCCGAATGTCGCAGCAGAAATCGAGACTCATCAGACCAGGCAACGTTTTTCCAATCTTCTATTGTCCAATTTCGATGAGCTTGTGCAAATTGTAGCCTCAGTTTCCTGTTCTTAGCTGAAAGGAGTGGCACCCGGTGTGGTCTTCTGCTGCTGTAGCCCATCTGCCTCAAAGTTCGACGTACTGTGCGTTCAGAGATGCTCTTCTGCCTACCTTGGTTGTAACGGGTGGTTATTTGAGTCACTGTTGCCTTTCTATCAGCTCGAACCAGTCTGGCCATTCTCCTCTGACCTCTGGCATCAACAAGGCATTTCCGCCCACAGAACTGCCGCTCACTGGACATTTTTTCTTTTTCGGACCATTCTCTGTAAACCCTAGAGATGGTTGTGCGTGAAAATCCGAGTAGATCAGCAGTTTCTGAAATACTCAGACCAGCCCTTCTGGCACCAACAACCATGCCACGTTCAAAGTCACTCAAATCACATTTCTTCCCCATACTGATGCTCGGTTTGAACTGCAGGAGATTGTCTTGACCATGTCTACATGCCTAAATGCACTGAGTTGCCGCCATGTGATTGGCGGATTAGAAATTAAGTGTTAACGAGCAGTTGGACAGGTGTACCGAATAAAGTGGTCGGTGAGTGTATATCATCACGGCCATATACGGCACAAATACATGTAAGTGTGGAAAAAAAAAATCTACAGCATCCCATGACCTGAACTATTGCATGAAGAAAAGGGATTAAGAAAACTGTAGGTTTGCTGAGGTTTCAGACATTTGCTGCTCCAGAGATCATATCTGCTCAAGTAAAACATGGACATAATGGAAAATCTAAAAAATTCAACAAATCTGAATAAAAAAACTGTGAAAAACTGTTACATGTTCAGAAATAATCAAAAAATAATGTACACTACACTGTCCAAATTTATTTTGCTTTTGCGATGACAAAAGAAAGCAAAAAAGGAGTTATTAGCACTCAAATAAATGGATACAAATCATAAATAAGAGGTACAATAATTGAGCATTACAGTTGCATGTCAATACTACTGACGGTAGGAAAATACAGAAGCCAACATTTTGTCTGAGATCAGATTCAACCCAAATAACTCAAATTCAGCATGATAGAGACAAATGCCGTTGGGGTAAGGGAGAGAAGAGGGAAAGAGAGCATAAGATGGAGAGAATGTAAAAAAAAAACCACACCTTTCCCAGACCACGCAGTAGTGGTGCAGTGCTTTTCAATCTTTCACTTTTTGCACTTAATTGCCACTTCCACATATCATAACATAGGTTGGACATGGTGTTGGCAGTAGTCCCAGGACAAAGGAAACATAATGAAGTAAGCGTCTGAGACAGAGATCGTACGTTTAGGGTTTGACCGTCTTTTGCTGCATAACAAGAAGCACATTACCTCATGCATGCACCTCTCAATCAAAACAACTTTGTACATGGTTAAACAGCCCCTGTGGTGGTAGTGGCTCACCCAGTATGGCACCTTGTCTGGGGACTAGAGGGTGGCCAGTTCAAGTCCTAGTGCCGACGAGGAGACTGATGGCTGGAGAGAACACAGACACTACAGGTCACCTCCTGAGCACTGCTGAGGTGTCCTTGAGCAAGGCACCAAACCCCAACTAGCTCAGGGGCGCAATGCTAATGTGCCTCACTCTAAAGTCCCCCCCGCTGCTGCATATCATGATTGTACCGTGTGTAATTGCATGTGTGTAGTTCCCTCATAAGAAAAAGGTGTAAATTGTGAATTTCCCTCTGAGGCGTGATGTAGCGAATCTTCTTATTTCCTTAAAAACACAGTAAGCCTCAAATGGAACCACATTAGTATCAGCCGTCATTGACTTACTCACACATGCAGAGGGTGGGCTCTCACACGGCCAACAATTCACTTTAGTCAGTGAAGCTTTTGGTCAGTGATCCTTTTTGAGACAATAACAAAGCCTGCCAGGTATGTTGAAACCAATGTTTTGTTTTAGTATCCTGTGGGAGCACAGCATTTCAGCTTCAACTTGCGTCCCGGGTTCCAATTTCACTGCCTCTGCACAATTACAGTAAAGAAATCTACAATGAAAAATGCACGCTGGAAATATGTGATCTAAAACGGGCGCGCACACATAGGCAGGTTTAATATATGCACAATGCAGCTTCAGCACCATGTACAGCCCCTCCCCGTTGAATCTCCCCTTCATGCCAGTGAATACTGGAGTGCAGCGGGATGAGCAGATTCAGGAAACAGAGCAGGATCTGAGACGGTCTGCTGAGGCATGAGCTCATCCTGCTGGCTGAGCATAAACTGAAAAGACTCATATGCAAAGCCAAAAACCTGCAGTTGGAGGCCTGGGATGAATGAAAATTGCCTAGTTGATGGAAATTATGACAGACTGACCAGTACGACAATTGCTATATATGTTTACATGTAACGGTATTAGGTGAGTTTGCCAACCATGATAAATGAGATAAGAAATAGATAGGAAAGAAATTCACATTTTTTGTTGATTTAATAGAAACTGTGAATTTGTTTGTGCCGACAATGTTTCATTCAATACAAGTTTCAAAACCCTACAAACACCAAATCTCCATAGGTTACAAAAAAATCAAAAGACTTCAGTGACCCAGTAAGAATGTAAATCTCCTAAAATTAGTGAAAATTGCTGAATTGTGGCTTTAAAGCTGAAATACTTGAGACCCTTTAGAAACGTGCAGTTGACAAAGTTTGTCCATCCAGATTGTCATACCATGTGCAAAAACCATCAGCTCATTTAGCACATCATTGCTCTTTACTCCACAAACATCCCTCCAGTCCAAAGATCCCTAAGTCAACGATAAGAACCAAACCTACAATTCTATGACAGCATTAAGTGTTAAATTTATTTTCAAATCTGACGGAATCAAAATAGACCAACATTCCAATCCTTACATCACCCTTGAAATTTGCAACTTAAGTCTCCCTTGCCTACACATTGACTGCACATGTACACTGTTGCATACATGCAAAAACACAGGGAAGAGATTAAGATACAAACACTCACCGAAACCGCTCAGCGAGAAAAGCTGAAATTGAAGAGGTCAAACGTGTTGGGAAAAGCAAAGTCTATGATTTCAGCAGAGTTGAAATTACCCATTTTTATTGTGGGCAGTTGAGATACATGATGTAAATATCAACAAAGGGAGTTCATGATTGACGCCTACACATTACGCTCTAACAGAGGAAGTGATGATGGTCTTGCAGTAAATTCATTATGCGATTAAGATCCTTTAACTGAGACAGGCTGAATTTCTATTACTCCTCTATCTGTGAAGACAATCCATAGAAAATATAGAGCAACTCAGGACTAAAAGTTCAATTGGTTAACACTTTGAATCACACCTCTAGCTATGTCTACGTAATTTCAGTACAGTCATACAATACAAGTATACAAGGTCAATTTGTGGTTACAGAAAAATACAACAAAGGAAATGCAAACATACAGATTTTTTTAAACATTTGTGCACATGATACTGGGTCACATAAGGCCAAATCTGAATTCGGACCTCAAGAGAAAGGAAAAAAAATGACAATTGTTAGTAAACATGACCCACAACAAGTGTACAATATGCACACTAGGTGAAATTAAAAGCTATGGAACAAAATAAGAAACTTATAGACTGGTGATTTTCTCCATTCTGTGTTAAAAATAAGTCTCTGATGTTTTTCCATGGGATCTACCCTGTGGCAGCTAGTCCACTGCAGGTGTGTCGGTAGTGTGGGGGAGGAGTGGCCGCTCATTTCGTTCCTCAGTCAACACGATAGCAGAAGAAGGTTGGACAACTACACTGAATTTCATTGTGTTTTTCCAAGTCTTTTAATCTCAAGAAATCAAGAAGTCTCAAGCTTTTCATTCCAAAAGAACGCTTAGGTGTGCCGCTGGGATGCTTCCTCTCTGCCTGTGGGTGGCAGAGCATCCTCTCATTGGTTGTTCTTGGCTTTGGCGTGTGTGAGGATGTGAGACTTGAGGTTAGTTGACTGAGCAAATTTCTTATTGCAGCCGTCAAAAGGGCATACATAGGGCCGGTCTCCAGTGTGGATACGCACGTGTGTGCGCAGGTTGAAGTCCAGAGAAAACCGCTTTCCACAGCCCTCAAAGGTGCACTGTGGAGGAAGGATAGTTACATACCGACTCTTATTTGCACCTGCCATTGCGTACATGCAAACATATACAGTATACTCACTTGCTATAACATTACATCTAACCCCAGTTTCTACTCTACCATTGCTTTGAAGATCAACATTGCTTGAACAGCCAACTGAAAACTGGCGTCACAGTTATGGTGAATTCACACTCTTCATCCACCATCCATTTCTGATTTTCTGGATAATTAGATAAATTTGCATTACACTGACACCTGAAACTGGGCAATGTTTTCACTCCAATCCTGTGCCATAGCACAGGGATTTCATTTGTAACCAACTAAATCATAACAAATTGTAAGTGCATATACTATACATAAAAATTGACAACCCTGGTCAAAATTCAAAATTTACTTTCAATCTAACTTCAATTTATCCATTTATTTTTATGACTACATTTTAGACACAGTCGCAGCTCTAAACACTGTTTTAGCTGCAATAAAGTTGCAAAAGCCATGTGTGTTGATTTTGTTATTTTTTTTGTTGATTTTGTTAACTTTTCACAAACCAAAGCAAACAATATTGTCATGCCAATGAGGTTAGATATTTGCTTTCCTTGTCTACAATAATCACAATCAGATAACATAACAGATAACATAAACCACATTCTAAATTTGAACACTGTGTGGTAGTAGGAAGTGAGAATCAAAAGATTTGGCAGAATGTTTTCCACATTTAAGAGTATCAACAAATTAAATTATTTCAAAAGATGCCAACCTCATGTTATCTTTTCCCTGCCTAAAATTAACCTTCATAAATATTTTCTACATTGTAAACGTTGATTCTAAAATGGGCTGATGACTAGAATTATTAATAGATTATCAGTTAAATGTATCAAAAATACTTTGTTATTTCCAGGAACAAATTGTCGCCATATGTTGTTCCTTTCTGCACCCAATAAGATTTAACAGAAATCCCCAAACAAAATGAACACAAAACAACTGCAGTCTACCAACCTGGAAGGGTTTCTCTCCTGTGTGAACAAGTTGGTGTCGCTTAAGCTTAGAACTTTCCACAAAGGCCTTGCCACACTCGGCACAGACGTGGACCCGTGGGCCGTGGGTGTGGAGATGCTTTCTCATTGCTGAATTATCCCTGAACATTTTTGTGCAGCCCTGCAAGATATGCAAAGTGCACAAAAAGTTGCTCAACAGCACTTTCACTCTTGACAGTCATAAATGACAGCACTGTCCACACGCCTTGCAAATCACTGAGTATGCCTTGAATTAGCTACACTGCTTGGTGAACAATTTTGGAGTTGTTTTTGGTATATCAGGTGTCTAATCCAAACTGTATCAATCTCCAAAAATCTAAATATGGCATGAAGTCGATCCTGAGTACTAGTCGCACCAGCCAAAAAATGTATAATGATGAAGAAATAAACAAAACATATTTAAGTTACACTGGACTTTGAGTCGAGTTTTTTGGGGAAATTCATTTTTTACAAAACCCACGACTAAGAACAGACATTTCATCTTGAAAGATAAATTGTAATAATACAAAGAGAATAGAGAAAAACAGGCTGAATAGGCGTACAGTACGCTGGTGCAACACGTTGATAGTTGCTCAGCTACATGTTGCATAGAAAATGAACTGAATACGAAACTGGTATGTTAACGACAATAATTCAGTTAATTAAAGCATAAAACACAAGCTCACAAGTTACCAAACCCTATCTCACTCTGAGTCACTAAATCCATTGAATTCTTCATCCTTGCTCTTACTTCTGAAAACTCTGCTGGCAACGGAAGTAGAGGAAGTGCCACTTCCGTGCTTAAATTACTTCAATTACCGTAATGTTAAAATTTCAGTGGTACAGGAAGTGGTCGTAGATACCATCTCAGATATGTCCGTGTGACAACAACGAACATGTTACATTATCCATTTTAATTACTTCACATACAAGTTGCACCCCCTACCAAACTCTCAAAAAGACTGCTACTTATACTCTTGAAAATACAGTGACAACAAACACTGAATAATCATTATGTGTGCAAAACCTGTGATTAAACCAGAAGCCATGCAGGGAGCAGCCTAGAGATAAAGTAAAAACCATTCTCCTGATATTTGCAATGCACTGTTCCACAACGTCCTGCAATCTAATACATCTTCAAGAGAGGATGTATGATGGTTCAATAAAAACAATCCACAGAACTGCCTGCACATTCAGAGTATGTCCAGCCTAATAAATTACCTTGGGAAGAGGAGGTTTCGTAGGTTTTGAATTCTCGCTTTTCAGTAGATCACTGAGCAAGTGACCAAATATTTAACATCTCAAATTAGCTCTATTAAATATGGCAACAATGGAAAATAATTGCCTGTATATCAACTCATTGCAAAATCTTAACTCTCGTTATCATTACAGGTTGCATCAATTTTATGATTGTGGCACTTTAAACTCACCTTGTGGGGGCAGGCTATCGTCCTTGGAGCATCATCCTCTTTGACTTTCCTGGGCTTCATCCTGTGGGATATAGCGATTTTAGTATACATATGGTGAAAAAAAAACCCAGATAGGTCTGATACAATATGGTTTGATGCATTTGCCTTGTAAACATTTGAGATAAACCAGCTGGTGATGATCACTGCACCAATGGTCATGACAAGATTTCCATCTTCCATGTAACACATTTTAACTGGAATAAAATTTCAAACAAATGTCATAAAAACTCTGTGACAGAAACACTAAGCAGCTTGTTTGAATCTGCCTTAGAGGAGGGTGATGTTTGCAGGGTGACAGCATTTTGGTTGCACAAAAAATGACTAGTGACTTTTTTAAGACATCCACAGACTCATCCGGCTGGAAATATAGCCACAGCTGGAGGGTGAAACCCATCACACACACACATCTGCTGGATCACGGCATGCCCAAGCAAAGGAAATGAGATCACAGAATATTATGATCATCAAATGAGAGGAATGACTACCGGTACATTTGGAATGCCCTTATGTGCCAAGCTCTTGCAACTTTTGGGAGCTCCTTTTATGTTTGACCATTTAGTACTAGGGTATGTGCATGATCAAATAAAAAATAAAAACAAAACAGTTAATGTCAAGCCATCATCAAACTTATTTCTGTTTGTGCGGCCAGCAGTAATGATATAAAAATGTCCAAACACTGTTAATGTAATTTCTATATATTGGCAATGTAGTGAAATTAAGCTAAACAAAGAGAGGACCATGTAGGTCCGGGAGATGAATGAATGAATAACATTCAAGATGACTGTGAAGCTGACAACAAGGACTGTGATAACAACGTCACAATCTCTCGCCAGGGCAGCCCTAACGCTAACACCGCGATAAAACCCGTCTTGCAGATCCATCCTCTCACCTGGCAAACTCTGCCAGCTGCTTCGGATCTGACAGGTCGATCCCTGGGATGCCACCAGGGGGCAGCTTCTTCCCCGTCATGTACTCCGAGTAGTCGGGTGGCGAGTTCTCCCCAACGATCTGCTCCTCTACCACGGATTCGTGGTCGATGTCTTTGTTGTCATCTACAAACACATTAGGAAGACTGAACGGATAACACAGCGCTTGGTCCCCAAAACCAGCCTCCGGCCCAAGAATCCGCCCGAGGCCGAAAGAATTATTATCGAATTTGTAGCTTCCATGCATGGAACTTCAACCTGAAAAATGCGATCAACTACCGAGCTCAATGTTTGCATACTCATTGTGTCCACGAGTGTACGCCAAGTTAATGGCCAATTTCTATAATGTTCTGACTGTTGTAATTTTAAAATGGACATTTCCTACAAACACTTATGTAGCGCATCGTTAACTGTCCATTATCTGTCGATTTCGAGCATATTCTCATCGTGTGGTTGGTCACCAGCTGAAATAACGCGAATTCATAGCACTTTGTGCCACAGTTCACTGTGACTTCCTTAAATAACGAACGGTCAACTCTAACAGCTGCCACTCTTAATATACTTTGTTTGTACAACTGAAGAATTATTCCGTTTAAACTCGCTTCCCTCGTCAGTCTCTTGAATGTACTGCTACTCCTCTGCGCGAAGTCGGCCCGTGCCGCCCGGCGGCGGTTGGGGCTTAGCCTCGGCTAAGAGTTACTTGTCCAGCAACGCCGCCGTTGTCTCCCTTTCTCAAACTGGTGCCAAACTTAACGCAATTCACACATAACACTAAGTTTTCCGAGATGCCGCTGCAGTGAAACTACAGCGGCGGGTATAGTGCGACAGTCGCGGCCTGCCATTCCCCAATTCCGAACAGCGTCCCAAGCCCTCGGCGCTGATGCTGTTTCTGCCTGGCCGTAATTATCGCCATCTTTACGGGCCGCCGCCATACTTACTTGTCTAGGGGAATATGGCGGCGCCCAGCAACACCTAAAACATGGCCTCCATTCAAAACAAAAACATTTTGACGTGTCGTGGCGGGGGTTTCTATCGAAAATTTGCATTATTTGTCACTTCCCACGGCGTTGCGATAGAAAACACCAGGAACGAGTGTGGTGCAGGAGGACAACGCCCTTGCAATAAGGCCGCACTCAAAGCTACCGACACACCGCTCGGCTAGCGTTACTTACCCGACGCCCACATCGTTACTGAAAATTCGCCCTCCAGTGTCTTTATCTGCACCTGCTTCTGCTCCCATTTTCTTCCTCCAGCGTCCGCGCCGCTCAAATAGCTCTTTTTGCCCGCTTTCTTCCCCCCGCCGCCGCCTCCTCGTTTCACCCGACCAACCGAGCTCTTCCCGGCCACAGTCACCAAAGTTTGCTCGATATATTCGTCCTCCACTCCCGGGGCAGGCACCGGGATCAGAATTTGGTCCTCAAAGCTGCCACCGCCGTCTGTGTGAAGGTCCGAATCGTCCCCCCCAACCACCTCCTCTCGGGTCTGGACCAGTATCACCTCCTGGTGGTGGATGGAGCTCGGGTCGTCCGTGACTAGCGGCTGCAGAGCTATCATGGGCTGCCCGTCGTCGTCGTCGTCATCCCCGCCAACCACCGTAGTCTCGATCGTCTCAACCGGTATGGTTTCCACCTCTATCTCGTGGAGCTCCACGATTTCGGCCGGCATCTCCGAGCCGTCTGTCTCAATGTACAGCGTATCTCCGGATGCCATATTGAAATGAGCCAGCTTGCCTCTCTCATTCACGCCGTGTTGTGCTCCTGCTTGGACCCCGCGCACTCACTCACACACCCCCCGTTCCAGCCTCCGAGGGCCCTGCTCTTCTTCGATAGCTACTCCTCGCTCCGGCCTACCGCACTTCTCGCAGCCACAATGCTCTCACTCACAAACACCGCGAGACTTCGCTCAACCGGGAACGCTGACGTCACGCTGGACGAACTGCATTGACGTCTGCCGCACACATTCAAGTATTACATACAGCAGTTCATTATCGCCCTAACAGTGAAAATTTCATTCGAACGGCCTCTTTGCTTCATCGAATGATCACATCTCCTTGCTCTCATCAATCATTATAATTCCTTTTGTTTAACTTGAACATGTTTGTCATTTGTTTCTGATTTTGTTCCACTTGAAATGTCAACTAGACTTGCCTCTTGGAAATATTTTGAGCCCTATCTAAAATTCTATCTAAATTCTGCAAGGAAGGAGATCGCAGTGAGAAATCAAACTGTCTTTTCAACTAATTGACTGTAAACCCGAACTACTCCATGGATCAACAAAATACTGTATACTAGATTCACTCATTTCTCTGCACTTCTGATGCGCATGTGACCAAAAAAATTCAATGAGCCCCAATGGACACATTTCCACTTTATTAGGAGTTACCAAAACATATATTTGTGTAAGGTTAAGCTTTGCAAATGCTTACTGAGTGAAACTGGACACCAGAATCGTGACCCTGTAACTTGAAAGAGTTACAGCTAAACCTGCTATGTTTAGGTCCTCCTCTGCTGCTTTAGTACATCAATATGATGAGTTTGTTTTTAGGTACTGCTTGTGCTCCAACACTGTATTCATGTAAACCATAAAGTTCACTTAAGTGATTGATAATTCATCTTTAATGAGCTATGCACACTTTTAATCAAGTGTAGATTGACGTTGCCACCTGTTTGATACATGACTCTTTAATACATATGTTTGAGCCAAAATACAAGTTTTGGTTTTCATTCTAATGAACTGTCTGGCTTAAAGTTCCACGGTGAGGACAACCTCAGTGTACACCATTTGTCAAAAGCTTATGTCCTCATTCATCTACATCAGGACTCACCAGCCTTTTTGAGATTGAGGGCTACTTCATAGGCACTAGTACAAAGGGCTAAGAGGACCCATTCTATACAAACTTCCTGAACAACAAAACTGAATGGATCACTTTTTAGAATAATAATAATGAAAATAATAGTAATAATGAAGACTGTTAAATAGTAATTATCCCTCACATTTTAGGACATGCCCAACATTATAGAGTATGCCCCACGAGCACCTTAAGTGGTTCGTGCGGGCACACGTGTCCACCGGCACAACGTTTGTGACCCTTATTCCACACTTTCTTGTTAACACTTCATAGAAAAGTCTTGCAAGAGGAGTGTATTCTCACATGAATATCAAAGTAGTTTTAACAGCACTTCAATTGCTGTGATGACAATAAAAGATTCCTGATTCCTGACTTGTTATCTCCATTAGAAAACTACTGGCATTTTAGCATCTTGCCTCAGCAGCATCCTACTGTATCGTCACATTTTAATATGGGCCTCACGGAAGTTTGGTGCAGCATCTTTATTACATGGCACTCACTCGATTAACAAAGGTTCTTTAATAAACTGAATAACATAAGATGAACAAATATCATACTATCTGAAAAAGACAAAACAGTTTCTCATTTACTCTTAACATTATTCACAGTTTTATTTTACTTTAAATAGTGTGTTCTCAGACCAGGAAGCACTTTGTTGTAAAACTTGAGAAATCAGCAATACCTCATCATACCTTTGAAGCCAATAAACATTTTGTCGACAACATTATCTGAGACACCCCACCATGGGTTTCTTTGCTCAGAAGAGTCCAATATCAAAAGAAATTCAACCTGCATCTGTTTCCCTTTGTGAGGTTTCGGACAGACGTTCTATATTTTGGTGAAAAGAATCAAATTCTCACAAGAACTGTTGAGGTCAAATGTAAGAACAATTGCATGTAAAAGAAAACCAAATGACAAACATGAGGGACAAAGGCTTGACATGAAATTATGTTCATGATCATCGTCATTACCATTATGTCATTATCATTTTGCCATTAATACCTCTGCACAAGCTGCACGACTATCAATTAACATCATAACAATGACAACTGTGGAGATAACAGTGATCAGAATAAAAGAGACACCAAACAAAGATCACTTAAGTTTCTCACTGGTCGAAGGATGACAGAAGTTTCAAAACCTTTTTTCCAAAGTCATAGGAGGTTTATCAGTAGGGGAGTGTCCACCCATGACAGCATTCTCTCGTAGCAAATAACATAATCAAAGGTAATACAGACAATTTTTCAGTGTTACACCATCATTGCCATGTTATTCGAACACCACAATGAGATACAATGATTTAATGTCACAGTTTGGGCTTTCTTTCCTGATATCTGTGGATCAAGGCCACAGCAGCTGTTACAGGGCCGGTTAGTTCAGATGGATGTGGAGTGGATTCGAAACATTATGTCGTACTTACTCGGCTCAATTCATATCTCACGGCTGCAAGAGGCAGAAGACGTATCAAAAAACAAAAAAAAGGGGGGAGGGAAGAGAAAAAAGTACAGGTTAGCATTGCCTCTTGTATAAAATAACAATTGAGGAGATGAAACTGACCAATGCAACATGCGAATCATAATCGCAACTATTTAAAAAAATGTAAATGCCATTTGGACCCGCTTTCCACAGAGATGAAAACACTGGGAGCCTCCCGATACTTTTGACGTTTGAAATGATGTTGTGAGCAGGTGATCGTGGTGGTGGGATGCGCTGTCGTCTGCAAGACGTCAGCAGGCGGTGCACGCCGATCTTAACGTTTGTTTATCTATTCTCCCAAGCCCTACGGAGCTGCAGCATGAGATTCAAAATGCTGCATGCAGCTCTGGAGCCGCGGATTGAAGACCTCAAGTCTATTGCATATCTATAGTAATTTTTCCAGAATTGTAATGCCTTCTAGTGGCCCTAAATCACTCTGCCCACCTCAAAGGTAAGCCTCTTTCGTGTGCAGCGTTATCACAAAGAACAGAATAATAAGAATAAATGTACCATCTATGATTTCATCCTTCACTTTGTGCAGTTCTCTGAAAACCTCCTCCAAGATTTCCTGGTTGAGGGAAAAAAGCGGCAGTACTCAAAACTCTTTCTTGCATTACTTTGTGTTTCTGCTTGCATCAAATGGGGCATCAAAAATGTACATGTCTTAAGACAACGTTGACATTTAAGCATCAGCGTGAACATTCCTACACGTATGCGACACATTCAAACACCAGCTTTGATTTTGAGGTCTGGCCATGAGCGAGAAGCTGTGTTTACCTGTTTCATTCTGTCAAGGTCCGAGTCTGTGTCACTGCCACTGCCCACAGGTCGCACCCTGTATTGTTGATCAATGCATGAGAAAAATTAGACATGCACGCAAACACAAGACACACCTTGTATTACTGTTTCTGATTGACAGACATCGGTCACTGTCATGCTGGCTCTATGTCTGACCTTGAAACCAGCGACGACCTCTCAGCAGAGTTTGCTCTGTCCCACGGCTTCTTTACTCCATCTACAGAACAACACAAAGGATGTTGTGTAGTGACAACATTACTGGTCAACACTTTAAACGATCATATAAGTAACTTTAATGAGAAGCCAAGATACCAAATAAAATTTTTCATCTAATGTTGAAATCCTTACAGATTCTTGTGTTGTGCAATCAGATCCTACCCAATGAAATTTGGACTTGACCTATCTAATATAAAAAAAAAATCACCTTGAAAAATGATTGCCTGTTTATTTTTGCTTGATGTTTACTGGTGGGGCCAGAATGATTGCTGTTGCTACCCAATCAACTCACTAGAACAGACAAACAATTCATATTGAGGTTGTGCTTTATCCCCACCTGTCACATTCTGTCCAGTCCGGGTGCTAGGTGAGGCAGAATTTGGATCGTCCTAAAAATAGAACACATGACATCATTAGAATGATCAAAATCTTCATCACTTTGGTCATGGCCATTGTGGCCATCATCACAGTCATCGTCTTAACTGTCATGGTAATCGACCATTTGTGTTTTGCCTCTGCTCACATTTTGGCTGTCCTCAGGCTTCTCAGAGGCCGCTTTCCGTCTGGGGGAGAGAAGATGTCCAGTAAAATCTGAATCAAAATCTAAAAGGTTAATGGTTTACTGGGTTATATGATAAAGTCATCAGTGTTATTTTAAGAATTTTGTTTGGACAGTTAACTATCATGATGTGTCATGTCTTCGAAACTGTGAACCTTCGTGCAAGCAAGGCATTCATCTCCTCCATGAGCCCTCCGCTGCCCCCACTTGTTCGATTCGCCTCGTTTTTAGAGCTTGATGAGCTGTCATCAGGCTACGGAAGAGTAGCAAAAGAAGGTGTGAGACTTTGTTCTCCTGCTTGATCGGTTCAGTCCTTGATGCTGGGCTGTGATGACCCGAAAAGAGACACATTCAAATCATACATATATACTGTATTTCTCATCTAAAATCTCTCCTTCAGATATTGAAATGAGTTTGATACAATGATTCTGTTAATTCAACCTTCATTGGTGTTGTTTTTTATTGCCCTCCAATTACATTTTTCTCACTGTATAGTGAGAAACTGATTGTAATCTGGAGGGTGACAGGTACTGCACACGGCCACCAGTAACGATTGTTGTGCCTGTCACATTTGGTGATTCGGTGTGCTTCCAAAAACATGCATCTCACTCTCTGAACACGACGCAGTTTGGCTCCAGCTATCATGGCAGCTAGTCCCGTCTGGGCAGGGGCCTCGTTCCCTCCAACTCCCATGGGGAGCGGAGGGGGGAGGGGAGGGTGTGATGCTCCCGCTGAGGGAGGTGGAGGACCAGGTGGCGGCGGCGGTGGCGGAGGGCCTACAATCATGTTCATATGGGGAGGTACTACAGGGGCAACCACAGAGAGCACGGCAGGGAGGCCTTGGAAGGGAGAACCTGGAGACGGAGAGGAAGAGAGAAAAACTGAAAAAAATCTTTGACATTGGCAAAGACTATATCATACAGGTACCGATGTTGAAGAATATAGGCATTGCGTGTGACTCCAGGTGAAATCAGCCTCTACTGTTCATCTCTGCCCTGGACGAGTACCTGAGTTGGAGGACCGTCGCTCCCGTTCCATGTGCACTTGCATTTGCTGCTGCTGCTCCATCATTTGCCTGTTGAAGAATGAAAGAGTGAGTGTAATTTTCAATGGGCGTGAAAGAAAAACAAACACTTTGTGTTGCCATTGGTACACATTTGATTCACATGATGACCATCCAGATGATTTTAGCGTATAAAGGACCCTTGCTATAACGCGGTTCACCTTTCGCAGCTACGGTGCTTCACAGACTTTTTTTTGTGCATTTTTTTTCACAGTGCATTGTGTTCTGCGTCCTGATTGACTTAACAGTCTCCATGCCTCGTCTATGTACAGCTTGCCAAATTTATGTTTGCAAATTGTTCCATGACAAAACCCACAATGTCGACGAAACGTTCTGCATTGACAAAGTCACCTAGGGACACGTCCAAAACGCAGAAGAAGTTAAACTTCTGGACAGGAAGGTAGAAGCTATACAGCTGTAGGGCGCCATTATGGAATACATGAATCTTTGGTTCGTTGCACGAAGAAGGAGGAAAATAACATAAGGACGATAGCAGCTATAGCAGAGTCAGGACGCAACGGCACAGTCAAAGGAACTGTGAAATACGCATGAGTCACAATATGTCCAACTAAGCATTGATACCAAAATTATTATTTTGCAGTAGTTATTTGTAAGAAAATGTTTTATTTAACAAATTCTTGAGCCTGAAAACAGGTTTTGTTCTTTGGTTTCAATGTACAGGTATTGTACAGTATTTTATTGTATAAAAATTGTAAAAAATAAAGGATACTACCTGTGGATTTCGCCTATCACAGGTTCTTTTTGCAACGTAACCCCCGCATTAAACGAGGGTTCACTGTACACATGATATATGGAGTATTGATTCCAACTAGATTCCCTCTCCTCATCTGATACATGGATGGATGAGTGGAGGAAGAAAATAAGAGGCAGGCTGGCATCGAGATGGGGACCGAAAAAGTTAAAAAAAATTTTAATCAAATGTTCTGCAACGTGTCGTTAAAAGGGGAAATGTTGCTGATCTTTGGCACATCTACAAGCAAGTGAGTGTTAATCGTATTAATTTCATGTTGATGTGTGCAGATGGCACCTCGCTCTCTGAGCTTCCATTTCCTCTGATGTTGGTCCATTCTGGACCTGACGTTGGACAGCTGGACCTGAAGACATGCACAACAGAGGAGTGAGACATTGTTCAATGTAAATATTTTCGAGGTGGGAAGCCAAATAGAACTCATCTTGATATAGCCTATTACTATGCATGCGATTACAATCGCCTAAGACAAATACAATGAGGTTAAAATGGCCAAATGTAGTCGGTATGTGACAATTATCCTTGATTGATGGCAGCATTTGTCGCTCCACTCTATCTCATGTCATCATCGACAAACTTACAAATCTTGTAAACATACAGTGTTGCATATAGTGCTAAGTAAAGATTTCTTCACTCAGCACTCCTTATTCACTCCTGTTAGCCATGGTGCTGCAGTGGTGATGATACACGATCCTCCTGCTGAGTCTAATACTGAGGTGAGGTGCAGCCTGAGAACAAAAGACGCACGGCACCGCAAACCTTCCCACCACGTCCAAACATAGACACAAATACACACTGTCATCCAATATTTGCACGGCTGAAACGGCCAAACAGTCCCCGTGTCTGAGTGTTACGCATTCACAACAAAACAACGACAATGTCGCTGCCATATCTGCTGTCACACAAACACATACATTTTGTTATTTCTATCTGTGGAAAATCTAGTTTGATTCCCTGCCGTCGGAAACCTCTTTAGATGCTGTGACACTTTCTATGCCTTTTGCAGATGCTGCCACACTTTAAGCTGAATATTTAAAATTTTGACACTCAGTCCAGACAGTATGGCAAAAAAGTCATAAAAGAAATGAAAAAATACATTGAGTCCCTCCTAATAAACTACCTACTCTCATGCAGTGCACATCTAGCATGCACACACTTCAGAGACTCAATGAACCAGTTCATTCATCTACAACTGTCCCTCCACTCCCTGAGCCCTTGTCAAACATAGCAAGTCTGTTGACAAAATACAAATTTCCACCTGAATCTCTTTCAAAGGAACACCAATCCAATAGGATGGCAAGTAAAGCACGTAAATTCTTAGTTTCACATCAAAAGGGTCTTGATTTGTGTTGTTAATTACAGGGGAAATAGTAATAATTATCATAGTCGTCATAAATCATACTATTGGAAATTAGATTGTCTGTCTGTTTTTATTTGATAACAAATCCAAATCCAACTGAGTTCCAACAGCAAAAAAAAAAAGAAGCCTGATATCTGCTGCACGTTCAGCTCTAAAGTATTAAATCCATCCTCTTGCTATTAACTCTGCAGTTTTACTTGAAGTCAGAAGTAGGATAAATCAGTTTCAAGAACTTCAATGAAAAATAAGGTTGCCCAGCAGTGAACTCTCACTAGAAACACCCCTCCACTCATCTTCATAACGCACAAGAAGGAGTCATCAAAAATTGTAAATATGAGAGAAACACTCAGTTCATTGAGAGGGAACACTGAAATAACAACACTATGGCTGAGTCATTTGACTTAGCCTCAAACGAGTCCGATTCCTCAGTACACACTACATTTCCGTCAGAGTCGCAAATCACTCCTGCATCGATGAATGAGCATTTCACACTCTTAGGTTTTTGTGCAGAACACACACACACAGAGGCTCACTACGTACATGACATGCTGAAGAAGAAGAATCGGCTATAACAGAGGCAGAGGCACTGGCAGGCCCACTCTCGGCTCACCATCTCCAACCTGCAGTTGCCCTTTCTCCTCCTCTCCAACCACTTCTTCCTCAACTTCCTCCTCCTCTCTCTCCTCCATCACCTTACTGACTAAACCTCTCTCCCTCACCTGGCTGAGCTACTTTTCACCATCTGGCCCCCTCTCGTCCTCCTTCCCCCACCTGCCTAGTCGGACAGATCGTCTATCACCTTGTAACTCACACCTCGAGGCAGCAGCTGTGCGATGACCATGGCAGGATTAATGTTACTGAGTGTGAACGCCATCAGTCCCTCGCGTGACAGTTAGTGATATGAGCAGATACATACGCAAACCCGACTCACCCTCCACCTGCTAATCGTCAATTTGAAATGAGACTCAAAAACTCAGATTAGCAGGAGATCTTTGCTCATTTTTAAGCGATGATAGCTGGTGCAGGAAATCTCCTGGTTGATATGCTGTTTGAACACTCAAGTGGAAACAAAGACACTGAAATATGTATTTGCCGATTTTGTGGAAACACAGAGAATTTATAGCAAAACAACGTACTGGACACGTGGCCCTTGGCGTCTAACTTGTTTGTGCTATCTGTAAAGTGGCTTCACTGAGCAGTAGAAGAATATCTCAAACACAACCATCTATTGCTGTCCAAAATGACAGGAAAATGAAAGACAGGTCAAAAAACATGAAGGGAGTCCATATTGGATGTGAAAGTTGAACAAGGGAAAATAACAGCAACAAGGCGACGAGGTAAATGACTTTAGGGATGATATATTGCGATCATCAATGAATTGAATGGATAGTAAACTATACTGCCATGTTAACTTTGGAACTTATAGAAATATATGGTAATGTAGTCATCTAAACCTGATTGTTTTTTTCATCGAGACAAGAAATATGCACTTTTGAATTCATAGACTAAGTTGTGGCTGCAGCTGTGGTGCTGTGAGATTACTGTAACAATAAGTCAAGTGCTAGTGAGTGGGCAAAGGAATCTGTTTGTGTTCATCATCACTGACCACTGTCCTGGGAGCTAAGGACATTGAGGGCAAAGAGCATGGCGTTGGAGAAGGTGGTGGCCTCTTCTTTACTGGCAAAGTTGAGACCATAGACCTGTCGGGCATCCCGCCACTGGTGGAAGGTCGGGGTGGCTTGGTTGTACTTCAGGCCTTTCACTATGGAGTAGTTGATTACCACCTGCGGTACAGCATTGAGAATGTTTGTGTTTGGATAATTATTGCTCATTTACCTTATGAACTCAGTTTGAATCCACACAATCTTACTTAGTTTAGCTGGCTGGGATGTTCAATCTCGCACGACAAGCATTATCAAATTTGTTGCTTCAATTTGACAGGTAGTATGCAGTACCATATATACCCACTAGATGGCGTACTCCAAACCATATAGACCTGCGCTGGGCACAAATAAATTCTTACCTTTGCAACATCTCAAATAACCTCTCCTTGAAAATATCTTAAGGTGTGTCATGATTAACAGAAAAATAGAAAATTCTGGCACTTATGTCTGTGGTGTGATACTATTTTTATTCATTGAGGGTATTTTAATTGCCCATATATGAACTCAACCTGTGTCTGATGATTCATACCTTTTTTGCTAGGAAGGTTACACAGTAATTCTATTTTTCTTATCAGCCACACTTGACAACTGAACAAAATAACTGCAGAAAAACTCTGTAAAATACAATTCCACCTGTTTGTGGGCTTTGCAACAGCACACTGCCCTCTGTTGTTTACCTGCTGATCCTGCAGCTTGACGCCCACTACTCTAAATGTGTTGTTGGCAGTGTTGTGGTAGATGTTGATTCGACTGAATCCCTGCTGTCCAGGCTTGATGGGGACCCACTTCTTACTGGTGTCATCATAGACCATAACGGAGGCCCGTGCCTGGCAGATACTCAGTTCACTACAATGGAAAAGAGATTACTTCATCAATTACCTTAGAAAGGAGACAATCACAACCTGCAAACATATTTTGGTTTGAATCATGCTGCACTGAGGTGGAAATGCGGTTTTTGTGGAGGTTTTCCCTTCAGTTTTAAGGTATGCATTGATGCAAGGAGGTATGACTGTAAAGCAAAGCTTTTGAATGACAAATTTCAATTGAGAGTAACAAATTTGCACATCCAGTGTGTAGTGCTTTTTCTACTTGGAAAACAGAACAACACACACACAAATGTGCACACATATACAGGTACAGTATGTGCATCATTGTATACATATAGCAGGGGTGTCAAACTCAATTTCACAGAGAGCCTCATCAGCATGGCAGTGGCCCTCAAGGGACCAGATGTCCTGGTAATTATAATGGTATAAATGTAGCCATTCAGACCGTGAGGTATAAATGTAATCTAATGCAACTACTCATTTAGAAATATCTAATATCAACTATCTTTTATTTATCAAACGCACAAATATGCCATTTGCATGGATGTAAAAATATGTCAGGTCTTTGCTATCATCATGACCTCAGATCCTTATATTTTAGCAGGAAAAGAAACCTGAATTAGTAAACAATCATTAATAATCTGTTAACAATCTTGCAACAAGTCAACGACCTGGTTCTCTCACCTGGTCCGTATTGGTGTTTGTTGACAAACTGACATTTCATAAAGTGTGAATCTGGTTGGAGTACAGCTGATGTCGCTTTACCAGTAACGTGATCCACATGCATTTTGGGAGATGTAGTTTGTGAGTCAACGCACGTTTAAATGAAGGAGAATTGTATTGAGATTGTTATTCAAGCACTTGTGGGCCACATACAATGACGCAGTGGGCCACATTTCACCTGCAGGCCTTGAAGTCTACGCTTGTGGTATATTAACAGTCATTCAAGTGTTTGTGGGCCTCATACAATGACGGAACGGACCACATTTGGCCACGGGCCTTAGATTTGACACCTGTGGCATATTGAAACAATCCCTCAAGAGCCACATAAATTGATGCCGGGGGCCGCATTTGGCTCGCAGGCCTTGAGTTTGACACCTGTGATGTACAATAATATCAAGCAAATATAATCAAGCTGCATGTGGCTCTTAGACAGCGTGTCATTTCTTTTCTGAAATGTCATATAATAATTCTGAGAAGTACTTAGATGTATTTTTTAAATTACCTCATACAGGTATGCAATGCTCAGTGGGGTAATAATAATGGTTCTGTGACAATACCATAGTATCCACTACTGCGTGAGGGAAACTAATACAGGAGCACAGGTGTGCTACAGCTAAGCCAGTGCTACTGAGAGAGAAGACAAGAGATTTTGTCGTGTAATATAAGTGACACTGAATACATCTCTGAACAATTTCTGAATGACCTCCCTTCTATTTCAAGGACATTAGTTACACTATAACTCAAACATACCTGGTTTATCACATTCTGAAAATGAACATTAAAATGTGGTGCATCTTCCCGAAAAGTGTGCATGAAACTGATGAACAGACACTCTCTACCAGTCTGCCAAACCTTAAAACAATGTTCAAATGAAAATGTTTACTTAAATTCTAAGATATGTTGCTGATTTTTCTGCGGCCTGCAGCCTGGGTCTGCCCGAGGTCTCTCCAAGTTAAGGGGGAGTTTTTCTTTGCCACTGTTGCAAAGTGCTTGTCAATAGGGGAAATGTTGGATCTTTGTATGTAAACGTTATAGAGCTTGAATGTTCAAATGTTGAGGAGCTCTACCTGCTCCATCCTTGAAAGCTCCTTGAGATAACCTCTATCATGATTTGTTGAGTTATATGAGTTATACAAATACAATTGCATTGAAATGAATTGACAAGTAGTTGTAGTTGAAACATCTGTTGATGTGTGGCTGGGACACATCATCAGTGATGAAACTGAGTATCAGACATCCTCACTTAGGTGACCCAGCTGAGGTTCATCAGCTTCCATGAAGTTCATTAGCTTATGCCCCAACAGCATTTACCCACGGATCTGCCCTCTTTATCTAGAGCCATCTAGAGCAGGGGTGTCAAGCTCTATAGTCACCGAGGGCCACCTCAACATGGCAGTGGCCCTCAAGGGGCCACCATTAAGGCACTGTAATGTAATTTAATGTAAAATGTAACTATTTATTTTGAAATATCTAATATTAACAATTATTTTAAATTCAACTAACAAACATCCCATTTGCGTAGATCTAAAAGTATGTCAGATCTTTGCTATTATTGTATCGCAGATCCTTGTATCAGGAGAAGAAACCTGATTTAATCAACACTCATCAGTTGATAATCAATCAATCAATCAATCAATCAATCAATCAATCAACAAGTCAACAACCTGGTTCCCCCACTTGGTTGCATTGGTGTTTCTTGACAAACTGACATTTTAAAAAGTGCACAGTTGCGTCACTTTACCAGAAACATGATCCAGGTGCATTTTGGGGGATGTAGTTTGTGGGTCAATGCATGTTTAAATGAAGGAGAAACAGTCACTCAAGCGGTTGGGGGCCACATAAAATGATGCAACGGGCCACATCTGGCCCCC